>JAHBCN010002234.1:0-95795 GCA_019359885.1 Listronotus oregonensis
AAATTTATATATACTTAGTCGGTTACTTGACTATATGTTATTAATGTCTCGGTGCGGAAAACTGATTTCGCTAGCCCAACTCGCTATATTTGTATAAAGAAACAGCTTTAGTCCAGTAAATGTAGAGACAAAGCTGTAAATAAATCTGTACAGTTTTCCCTTCTGGCGCAATTTTTAGGTCTTTGGGGATGCTTTCGGGCGAAAAAAGTTTATCAACATTAACAGGTGGGGAAGGGCTGAAAATGGCCCCTCGAGGCCCAAAAAATGGGTTGCCCGCTAATATCTGCCAAAATATGCGAATTGGAGAATTTTTGTTTAGACAAAAAAATGAAGATCGCCCTGTAATCTACAAAATGGTCCTTGTAATTTTTTCGAAAAATCAATAGTTTTCGAGATAACAAGACCCAAAAGTTCCCTCATTTCAGCTGCCGCTCTACGCTAGAATGCCGCTATCTTCATGGATTCACTTATAAGCGGGCAAACGAATTGTTCCATTACTCGGGCAATAATGTACATTTTTTAATCATTCAAAGTTCATCGGAATGGGAAAACCTGTACCTATTATTGTATATGGGTTTGGGTCCATTCTAATTTTTCTAGAATATTAAAAAAAGCAGTCAAATTTTTTTTCTCAATATTTTGAGAGTATCTCATTAATTTAATGATGTTTTTTGAAAAAATGGTTTGTTATTAACATTTCTTTTTTACAATAAGGCCTTAGCAAGTGTTCAATGATCCTAAAAAATTTCCTTCATCATCTTTCTTGCGTTTTGATAAAAAATTGTTTTGCCCATCTGCATTTTTTAGCCGTTTCTAGTTCTAGAAAATCTGTATCCAGTGTCGATTTTGCGAAAAATATTGGTGTTGCAAAAAAAATGGTATGAACTATTATTGTAGATTTCGAGGTAATCTTCATTTTTTGTCCAAACAAAAATTCTCTTATTCGCATATTTTGGCAGATATTCGCGGGAAACTCATTTTTGGGACTTTGGGGGACCATTTTCAGAGGGTTCCTACGTCGGATTCTAGATAAACTTTTTCTCGCTCGCAAGCATCCGCGAAGACCTAAGAATTGCGCCACAAATGAAAACTGTACAGGTTTATTGACAGCTTTGGGTACTTTCAGGTCTTCAGTTACGGGACTACTTCTCTACGTGCAAGGATTATATTTGTGATCGCAGCTTTAGATGTTGTATTTCTGAGTCTAACTAATAACTAAGTAAAAATGGTTAGATATAAACTTTACAATTTATTTAAAAACATCCAAGTAATTTAAATCATCTTTTACATTAGTTGAAATTTAGATAACTACATATTGATTTATGTCTAAAATTTTATACCACATATATTGCGTTAATTATTAAGTAGGTCATAACATAACTCTCAGTTGTCAATAACGTCCTTCAATATGATGAATAACATACATTACTCTCACTAAAAAACAATTCTAAGACCAATAAATTTCTTTACGATATGTATGACTCAAGAATGGTAATAGACACTTTAGGTTAGGAAATATACATAAAGAAGTGGACCTAGCGTAAATTTTCCATTATAAAAGCAATAAGTTGAAAATGGTGAAAAATAGAATACTGCTTCATTCGTTCCGGAGTAATGTTTAGACAAACAGATAAAGATGAATTTTTCGCCGATATTTCAGAAAGTATCAATAATTTAAATATTTTGAGAAAAGATCCTTAAATAGGATAAAATTTTCCCAAACCCAAAAAACTCCTGACTCCCGGAGCTCTCTCAAAATTTTCTCAAACTTTCGTCTTTGTTGTACTTTAAAAAAAATGTTTAAATAATTGTCGTATAAATTTTTCGCTTGGTAGAACCCTTCTTAAAAAATATACTTAACAAGACCACGCCATAAAATTCTGATAAAAAAATGTAAAAATTTTAATTTTCTATTTAAGTAATAAAGTTATTATAAACAAAGTATTAAAATTTGACAATTTTGCAAATTGACTAGAGTTCAAAATATTGATACTAATTGGACATTTGATTTTTTTGACATATACTAGAGACCTAAAGCTTTAAATTTTTTTTATGAAAATCGGATCATTTGGTATTGTATAGGGTTATAATTTTTTTGCTTATAAACAAATCTACACGAACATTAAGTGAATAATTTTATTGAAAATATTGTTTGAAAGTAGTCGCAAAGACGCTTCTTTTAATATATCAAAATCGTCAATCGGGCGAATGATTGCCAAGATACAGGCTGCCAACCTTAACCGGCGTTTAAGAGAAATTTAAACAATTTCTGACGGCGCCAAATAATCCAATTTTAATTTTTTAAAAAACGTTTGAAAGCTTAAGATGTCGAGTGTATGTAAAATAAAAATCAAATGTCTAGGTTTAATATTCTAGACTCTAATTTGCAAAAAATTTTTAAATTTTTTCAAACGAAATTTGATTGGAAAATTATTGTGTGTGTAAAAACTATTGACGGATTGTCCGGCAAAATATGGAGGTTCTTATGGTGCGTACAGACCGTGCCAACGAACGCCAACGAATGGGTTCGTTCGAAGAAGGTTTGTTCAGTTTGGACGGTCCAGCGAAGGCCAACGAATGTTCGTTGGCGTTCGCTTGCAACCCGTAGAGTGTCGGTAACATCAAAAGAAAAGAGGGAATCGGCGAATGTGGTGTGGACGGTTCAGCCAACGAACGAACGAGCTAAGAAAGCGTTTAGTTTAAATCTCCGGTGCGGTCAATGCACGTGTTTTTTTTTGGAATTAAAATTTTATTTTCCAAAAAAAGAATGAAAAAAAAGAGTGGTCCAATGACGACCTATTTCTATTAATAGATTTATATCCATTTTTGCGGTTTCGCGTCCAACGAACGTTTGCGAGACAGCAAATGCAATATGGACGGTTTTTCGAAGGCTAACGAACATTCGGTATCCATCGCATCTCATTTGTTGGCGTTCGTTGACCCGGTGTGTACGCACCTTCAGAGAAATCTAAGGGTCTAAAAAATCCATGCAAAAAACTAGTTTTTGTCTTGTTTTTTTTTTTGATTATTGCTATTTTGCAACAAGCATTACACATTTTGCGATTTCTAGCTAATCCTGTCTAGTAGAAAATTTAATTACAAATTTTTTCTACGACCAACACTTACAAAGTTATGGGCCTTTTTAATTTAAAAAATCCATTTTCTTTTACACTTTGTTTATTTAACAAATGTTCCGCATCTTTCTGAGAGGTGGCATATCACGATTATTATTGTCATAAAATCTTTCTAAACGGTCTTTAGCAAAAACATGCCTGCACCTCGTACTTTCTCAATTTTCTTGAATGAAAACACATGGCTTTCAAATTTTAAGATGATATATTATATTATAAGATGCCGATTTTGAATATTACAACATGTGTCTATCACTTCCGGTTTAACCGGAAACGACATCAATTTTAATTTTTTAATAAAACACCCTGTATATTTTTCGGAATTTGGATTCTACTGATTATCTGATATAAAATCTATATTATATCCTATACCTATCTCTGCTTGTTTTTGAGAAAAGGGCGATTAAAGATGTCCAAACTACCGCACATTATGCAGTTATAGGGGCAAACAATTTTATCAAAAACTAACAAAGATAGGTATAGGACATATTATAGATTTTATATCAGGAATGAGCCATGGAATCCAAATTTTAAAAAATATACAGGGTGTTGCATTAAAATTTTGGGAAATAATATTATTAGAAAAGTCAATTTTCGCAGCACTTCCGGTAAAGCCGGATTTTTCCCCTTTTTTTTTTTTCCCCCTTTTTTTATTATATATATATATATATATATATATATATATATATATATATATATATATATATATATATATATATATATATATATATATATATTATCTTAATTTTTTTCTGTATCATGTACAGGGCCAGAGATATTTAGTGTATAACTAGAGTTGGGACACCCTGTATTTTACCGTTAATATTATCGCATGCCTATACTAAAATATAGAACATCCTGGATAATAAGCGTTTTCTTAAATTTAAATGAAGTTTATTTCTTTCCATTTTCTATAATAATATCTATAACACGATCTCGAGACCATCATTGCCTATAAAGTAGTCGCGATCTTTACACAAGGAAGCAACTTACATGGTAGGTATACAGGATTCTTTTTATCGCATGCAATAAATTTCTAACAGCCTAAGGCGACCAAAACAACTGTTCCTTTAAAAATCATAATAGCATCTCCTTTTTGAAAGGCTACCTGGTAGCCCAAAGATCACTATTACGCGGCACAAGATGATTTATTTTTAATTTTAACTGTACTGGAAGGACGGATCAACGAAATTCTTTTGGGTTTTCATACGCGAAGATGGTTTGGAAAATAGTGAGCACGAGGAGATGGCATTTTTATAAAACAAAATATTTTTTTTATTTTAATATATTGTTGTTACTTTAATAATGCTTTAGGACATTTTGTAAAGTACCACAAGGTCTTTTAGATACTATTAAAAAACACTGTAAGCTCAATATTTAACGAAAATGTCACCCCATTTAAAAGATATTTTAGTTCCAAATAACTTAATTTTATAAATAATTACTAATATGAGTAACCTTTAAGACGAAATTAAAATAGACACATTACAAATTTATTTGTAACATATTTTCTTGGCTTATTAAATTAAAGTTTAGAATAACTAATAAATTTACCATTCGTACTATGTTTAAAACACAAAATTCAATTAGATGCAGATTGATTTAAGACCTTAGGCTACTTATTCTACTTCTTAACAGCTCATTTCTTAGTCACGTGGTTCCTGAGGTATATGCACATGTACCCTGATGATAATGTTAGTTCACATTAGAAACCTTGATTACACTCTACCTCTCTTCAACCCATAGGTTAATTCGATATGCAAACCAAGAACTACAATATCGGGCTTTATGACGTGTTATAGTTATTCATTGGCGAAACGTCAGCAACTAGCCCCTTCTAGTAATTTACGCTTTTTTAACTCCTATACTAAGGCCACAATGATCTATTTACTCTCGGGTTACCGTTCTCATCGCTAAATGATGTCTCTTGCCTTAAATTCCGAATTGTAAGTTGGAATTCCGAGATCTAAGTCCAAAAAACGAGAACTTAGTCGGAATTCCGAGTTGTAAGTCGGAATTCCGAAATCTAAGGCAGAATTCCAAGATCTATCTTCGTAGATATGATAAAAGCTATAATAAAATTAATATATACAAATATACTTAACAATTTCGTACTCCCGTATTCACATTTTATAAAATTTACTTTTAGTTTTCTATTTTACATCTCCTAAACATAATTTTATATTCTGCAGATGAGTGTATTTGTGGTAAACAGTCAAAAAAATGTTATTTGTAAGATTTCTTGTTAAATGTTATACATTTTATATAAGTTAAAGTTTTAGACCATTAGCCAATGGCATAATAAAACACCAAACATATATTCCACAAATCAAAAATATCTCATCAAGCATTTGATAATAACCACAAAATAACCTACTACTAAAAGAAGCCCTCATTTTTATCAAAAACAAAGATAACTGTATAAGTGTATAGCCTCAGTATTAGTTAATTTCAACCATACTTGGTTACCTTTCCTTAATGCAAAGGTAAAGGAAAACAGGAAAACTTAAAATCAAGTAACCCGCTACCCTTCTTATCTCTAAAAATATTAAATAAACCAGTCATAATAGATTATTATGTCATATATGACATAACGTCATAGATTCTGACTAAAAGCTCTCAGAATATTTTAAATTCCTAAATATCAAATAATTTTAATTATAAATATTATTTAATATTCAGTAATAATATTTAGTTTACTTTTATCTTATGAACGATGGTAGACTTGCCATCTAAATGTGATAAATTCTTTGATTTTCGAAGACTTTTAGGGGTGTTTCTTTATTTTGTTTCAGGGATCCGCCAGGTTGTAGAAGATGTAGGGGTCAATAGTTTCTGTGAACACACACTCAATGTATTACCTCAAATCCAGGGTCGAAGCGGTTCTATCTTTGTGGGAACCCAATAAGAACTTTTTGTTTCATTCAGTGCTTGTGGAATAAAAATAAATGAAAATAAGGAGGTACCAAATTTGGTGAATATTGCGCTTAAGAAACTAATTCGAATCATATGTTATAAATTTTGGCCACCGCTAAGACGATTAGATTTTTTTAAGTCGGCCTAATTCATTAATAGATTCCGGTGCTTTGTTGGTGATCTACCAAAATTTAAGCAATTAATTGCCATCTAAATGTATACGAATTTTCTTAATTTGGATTTTTTTTAATTTGGTCTTAAACGTGTTTAAAGATTTTTTTTATAATTTATATAGTTTTGTGTTTATTTATACTATTTATTAAAAAAAAGAACAAAAATAACCATAAACGATAATTTAGCATAATTTGTAAACTTAATGCTAAAAATTTAAAATCTAGCAGCAAACCCAATTTTAATTCCAGGTAATTTTAATGTTTACTAAAATTATCAAAGTGATTTATTTATTAATTTTTTGGTCTAAGTTGAGATCTATTTTGCAATTTTTGTTTGACAGAAAGTTATAAAATATTAAAATATATAATGGTATAAATGCTAAATAACAATATTCTAGAATTAACTAAATAACTAAATCTATATTTAAAAATTAAAAACTTTATCAAGTCCTAGGTCTTCCTGAATTGTACCTAGTACCGATGCTGCATTACCCCGTTGCACAGCTAAACCAATTCTTTGGATAATAAAACTTCGAGATTTTTTGCATGGAATTTTTTTGCAAATTTTATTTATAAAGCCCTTATCCTCATCACCCAAAGGGCCAAAAGTTTTTACAGCAAAAGGGATAAAGATAAAGCGGTTTTCTCAATAGTTTAAATGTTTTTTATTCTCGGCAAGACGAGCAGCCGCACCTACTAAATTAGAAGTTTATCCAGACAGGATTTTGCAAGAGTATGGCTGCAAGTAGCGTCCCAAAGTAATTGTTTTCCATATTTCCAGGAAATTAATGTCATTCCATCTACACGTTTTCCATCGCTTCTGCAAACTCCAAGAAGCTCTAACACAGAAGGATTTTCGGCTGAAATCAGAACTCGCTTGATAATGAAATTTATCTGACTGTATTGAAGAACATCCTGCGCTTTTTTTCAGCTTAACCAATGTAGGCCCCAAATATCAGCATTTTCGCCGCAAACGCAGGTGTGCTGTCCACACACAGGCAGACCAAGTCTGAGGGCGATTGAAATATGAAATGTTTTGTTATCTAATAAATTTCCCAAAGATGGAAGTGCGTTAATCCAAGAATTACTTTTAGGGACCTAAAAAGCAAGTAGTCAAGTGTAGTGTCTTATCTTCACTTGTCTGGCATATGTTTGTAATATATTTGTGACGAGCTTGACAAATCAAAAAGTCAAAATCTTTTTGTTTTTTTGGTATTTCTTGTGGTTGATTTTGAAGATTGGAAACAGATAACCATTTAACAAAACAATTACTGAAATCATTATCTACTGTCGCAAGAATATAGGAAGGCAAAATTTTGTTTAAATTTTTTATGCTTTTACTAATAGAAATGCCCAGATTCCTTTATTCCAATATTGGAAACATTTTTCAGCCTAAAAAAGAATTAAAATTAAAATAATAATTGCCAACCAAGTAAGACTTTTATTATTTTCCCGTGCTTGTTCCAATCTATCTTTTCTCCGTTTAATTTGTTAAAGTGTATGTTCTCTTATTTAGGCATACCCAAAGAAGGTTTTTTTTATGGGACACCCTGTATCTAGGTACGGCAATAAAATCTGGGACAAGACAAACAACATAAGGATGATAAATATTTTCTTTGCTAATTAAAATAAAACTATGTAAGATGCCTGATAAAAAATCACTTGGACCAAACATAAAAAGTGATTGACAAGTGACTGGTTTTACGTCTTGTTACACACACTTTCTTTTGCACAGGACAAATGTTTAATTGGATTTGACCAAACTGAGTTATTGTCACATTAATATAATATGAATAGAAAATGTCAGGAAGTAATAGGTTATTTTTTTAAGGCCGCTAAATAAATAAACTACGTATAGGAGAGATTTTAATTTATAGACAACAGTTAGAGAAGTGAATATAAAATTCGGGTCAAACGACATGATTTAAAATGATTTTCTAAATCGAGACAAAGCGATATAAATTTACGCACAGTAGTAAAACTAACTGCGGTTTATTGTTTTTAGGAACGTCGATATATTCTACTAGATATGCTCTACAGGTTGTTCCAAAATTTAGTACAAAAATTTTAAGGGCGTATTTTTAGATTAAAATAACTTTTTTTTTAAACCTGTGTGCTAAAATTCACCCCCTTCGAGCTACAGCCAGGTAAATTGCGTAAAAAAAGATTATTTTGAACTGTGGCGACAGTTTCGCATCAAATCTCACGACAATTTTATACCTCTGTTATTTTAGGCGGTGTATTTATTTATTTTTTTTTTTTATTTTTGGCATTTTAGTATATACTGTTGCCTTTTTCTATTAATTATTTAATTAAGAGACTTTTATAAAAAGTAGATTAATGTTGAAAATAAATACAAAACTAAAAAACCAAAAATTTCCCAATAAAAAAATAAATGGGTTCCATGTGTACAGTGAAATGGAGAATTCACAATTCTTCATTTCCTAGGCACACAGTTCTGTTTCAAAGAATATATGCTTTACTGCACTGTGCAAAAGAAAATAACAGGAGGGCCTTATAAAAAAAAGCCGGCGTCACTAGGGGCACTAGTAAACCCCAAGGTAACATCCAAGCTAACATGGAAATGCCAAAAAGAACTGAAAGTTCTGGGAAAACGCAACGGGGTACTCTTCTGTGGGTACCAGGACATTCTGGAACAAAAGGCAACGAAAAAGCGGATGAGCTAGTGAGACAGGGATCATCCACACCATACTGTGGACCAGAACCTGCCCTTGAAGTGACCAAAATCACAGCACGAGGGCATACCAGGGAATGGACCGAAACAAATACGAGGAATACTGGGGGAACCTCAGTAGAATAAGACATGAAAAAAGTTTCATAAGGGGCCCATCCAAAAAACGAAGGAACAACTACTCAGACAAAATAGGAAAAGACTTCGGATAACAGTAGGGTTGCTAACAGGGCACAATAATGTGCCCAACCTAAGAGAACACCTACACAAAATAAGCTCATACAATGGGGACCCAAGTTGCAGAATGTGCGACGAGGGAGAAGAAACAGCCCACCATATCTTGTGGGAATGTGAACGTTAATTCACAAAAGACAGGCATTATTTGGGCAACCGAAAATGAGCCCACAGGAATATATCAACCAACCAGTCTCGGGGTAATACAGACTTTAGAAGGAACAAACTAATGAAGGATTGGTATAAAGATAATGGGAAATTAGGCACAAAAAGCCCAAGAGGCTGCGCTGCCTCATGGTAAGTTGAATTCAAGACGGCTCCCAGGGGAAGAAGAAGAAGAAAAAAAGATAAATTTATTCATTAAGAAAACATTTTATTTTATTGTATTTATCTATTTATCATTTTTTTTTTTGAGATAAAGATACATAAAATGGTTAGTTCACTTTTTTTTAATAAGGGAAGCCTCAAATATGGCCTTATTTAGTTCTGGTTGGATGAGCCTAAATTTTATTAGAAAACTATCGCAATTCCAGCAGTTTAAAATCCCAGACGCCTTTATAGTCCAAAAGCCCATAACACGTGTTTCATGAAATGTTTGATACAGGTGGTAGAAATTTACATAGTTGTCTAGATAGGATAGATGACGATACCTCGGTGCGCATGTAGTCTAAGCAACAAGTTGAAAATGGTGAAAAATAGAGATACTGCTTCTAAAAATACGTGCGATAGCTCTTTCGATCCGGAATAATGTCTAGAAAATTATTTGGAAGCGTTTATTACCACATAAAAAATTGCAAAACTTTTAAAAAATTATGTTTTTCGCCAATATCTTATAAACTCGTGAAATTTAAGAAAGTTAAAAAACAGATCCTGAAAAAGGAGGAAATTTGCAAAAAAACTCCCGACTCTCGAAACTCTATCTTCACTATTTTTAATTTTAATTTAACGCTGAAAATGGGTCTCCGCGCGACATTTTTGGCTGCGCGCGCGTGGCTTCAAAACCGAGTACGTCATACTAAATAACACATGCCACAAAAAAAGTGGTCTGTGCTGGGTGTCGGACTAAGATTATCTGATGTATTTTTTCTCGCTTAACACGAATTTGAAATCAAAATTAGGGGTTTAACAGCAAAAAATCGAAAAAAGGCGTAATTTCAGATATAAACGATTTTTTTTAATTAAATACGTCAATATCCCAAAAATCATAAAAAATACTAAAATTTTATATAACATAAACTATTTATTTTTACCAGGCTTTTATTTAGGTTATATAAACTTATTGTCTTAATGCAATATTTTTTGAGATATAATAAAAAACCGAAATTTCAGCACTTTTTCAAGGTACACCACTGAAAATCAAATTAAATTTTTTTTTTTATCTGAGAATTTTTTTTGCAAATTTTGAATAATTTGGGATTCAAATAAATAAAATAAATGATTTATAATAAAAAAAAATATAAAAAATCACATTACCAAAAAAAATATTTGTGACCTATTTGAGACTGAAATTTTTTGTCAAAATACATTTTCGTTTATATCTTCTTTACTATTTATTCTTATAATTTTTTATATAGACAATTTAGAAAGCTCTCTTTTTCGTTATATGAAATATTCTCTTTACTTCCGGTAAATGTACTGTATTGGTTTTTGAGATTTTCTCGATTTTTTGCTGTTTGACCCCAATTTTAACTTTAGATTTATGTTCAGCGGAAAAAAATACGTAAGAAAATCTTAATCCGACACCCACCTATGTAATTTATTTACGGCTGAGTGATGATCGCGTTGTTAAATTTAGTAATGGACTTAGCAATTGTTAAAAGTTAACAACGGTTTAGAATGTTTAACAAAATGTCAGATTTTAATAGGTTGCCTACTAAAATCATTGAATAACACCGACAATGACCTTTTGTTAAACATTCTAAACCGTTTTTAAATTTTAGCAATTGCTAAGTCCATTGCTAAATTAAACAACGCGATCATCACTTGGCCGTTAAGTGATTAAATATTAATTGAAAAATTTTTAAAAAATTATGGTGATTTCAAAACACTTCAAAGAATTTATTCCCGTTGAAAATTTAACCCAAAGTCAATTTTTCTACAAGTTAGACAATTGTTAATTAACAAAATTGTCTTGAATTTTCGTCTTCATTGTACATTAAAAAAAAAGTGTTTTAATCATTTTTCTATAAATTTTTCGCTTCGTGGAGCCCTTCTCATATACATACTTAACAAGATCACGCCATAAAAGTTTTAAAAAATTTAATACTTTGTTTATAAAAATTTTATAACTTGAACAAAATATGAAATTTTGTGATTTCTTATTTACACATCTATCCTACCGAGACAACTATGTGAAATTTCTACCTGAATCAAATACTTTATGAAACTTGTTTCATGGGCTCTCCGACTATTATACTTAATAAAAAAACTGATTTTTTTAAAAATTTTAAATGCAATTAGCATGTATCGAGAACTGCATACAATTTTCAATTCCTATTAGGGATTAATTGCACAGGAAAATATGATTCCTTATAAACATTGTTGCACCGGCCGTTCCATAGTTTGCTTCGAATAAAGCATAAATCAAGGTTCTATCTCGTTATATTGCAAATATTATTAATACCGACGCTACCTGGATGGTAATTATCGGTAACACTACAAATTATTTCAGGAAATAGTAAATAATTCGTACAATGAAGTAACTTATTTAACAAACATGGAGATATGTTTCGTAATTGACATAGGAGGGGTCTAATAAAATAGAAATTTACTTAGGAATTTGCTGCTGGGTTTCTTTATGTGTTAGCTAGACTAATAAATTTGATTCATAAATATTGTAAATAAAATAATTATACATGGGGTGTCCCGAAATAATAGTACATTTCTTTGAAAAGTTCCCAAAAACATATCCTTAAAAATGCTTTTTAAGGTAGTTCACTCGTAAACCGGTTTTTCTTAAGGAAGTAAAGTAAAAAAAAAAAAAAAAAAAAAAAAAAAAAAAAAAAAAAAAAAAAAAAAAAAAAAAAAAAAAAAAAAAAAAAAAAAAAAAAAAAAAAAAAAAAAAAAAAAAAAAAAAAAAAAAAAAAAAAAAAAAAAAAAAAAAAAAAAAAAAAAAAAAAACATACCCTTAAAACGCTTTTTAAGGTAGTTCACTCGTAAAACGGATTTTTTAAGGAAGTAAAGTAAAGTAATATAATAATTTATTCATCACTTAAGCTGTATAAATAAGAACAGCTTATCGGACTTGTCATATAATAAATACTAAGTAAATATATAATAAACATATTCTATAATAAAAACTAAGTAAAATAAATAAAATAAAAGGTCCTAATTACTACACATTAAAATGACAATAAAATTATTCTAAAAATACATCAACACAAAATATTAACAATATAACTCAATCTCTATTTAAAACTTGCATTGAAAGGTACTCATGCAAATCTAATCATAAAAGGCTTGTCCCACTAAGAAATTCTGCAAGGTATTCTTCAGAAGTTTAGTACTTTTAATATTACCTAAAAGTTGCAGAAACTTGTTATAAAAAATAATTCCCTGAAATGTAGGGGAACTCTGACCGACACTAAAACGAGAATATGAAATATGTAGGTGTTTATGAGTTCTTGTGTTATAATTATGAATATCTGAATTTCTTTAAAGTTCAGCCTCATTCTGTCTCACATAAATTATGAGAAGGTATATATAAAGGGACGGGAGAGTAAAAATTCCTAAATTTACAAATGCTTGTCGGCAGTGCGCACCCGGTGACAGACCTAACATACACCTAACAATTATCTTCTGCAAAACAAAGACTTAATATATATGCGATTATACTAAACCATAATATGCCAATTTTAACACATTTGGTAAAACAGACACCTTTAGGTATCGAATCACAAAGCAAGATTTACTTAGTTTAGTTGTTAAACTATTAATATGGCTCTCCCAGGTTAATTTTTTGATTTAGTGTCACTCCCAAAAACTTTATATTGGTATCCTGAGCGATAGATTGATGATTAGCTTTAATTAAGCAACTTTGGGAAACAATTCATAAAAAATGTCTTGTTTGTATTTAAAACTAACCCATTATTTGTACACCAGTTACCAAATTCAACCACAGATCTATTTGCCCTTTCAACAGTCGCTTCCATATAGTATTGAGAAATTAGAAAATTTGTATTATTAGCATGAACAATCGTTTTACTTAGAGATGAGGTGCCATAGGCATGTCGTTAATATATATTATAAACTAGTAAGGGACCAAGAATAGAGCCCTGTCCTTACCTCACAAAAGTGGTAAATTTATACATTTTAGGGTATTATTTATATTTAAAACACGTTATTCCACTAATCAAAAATAAGCCAAAATTTGTTAATAATACAGCCCCACAAAAAAAATGTCGAGATACGTGGGTCGGACCATGATATTCCCATGTATTTTTTGACGTTGAATCCGAATCTGGACTCAAAAAAATCGCTACACGTCTAGGAATTTCAACCATGGTTTTTCAATGTACTTTTCAACGCTAAACCCGAATTTGTGGTCGAAAAGTTTTTACCCTACTGAAATTCACCCTCTAGGACCAAAACTACCCCCCGTAAGGTTGGAAAATCGGGTTCTGGTTATATTATAATTCGGATTCAGCGTTGACAAGAATACTACCGTTGTGATTTCGGCGTCCAAACCTTGATTTTTCACACCTCCCGAGGGGTAGTTTTGGCCCTTGACGCTGCATCACAGTGGGTTATAAAGTTTTCCATCACAAATTCAAGTCCTAGAGAGTGAATTTCAGTAGGGTAAAAACTTTACGATCACAAATTCAGGTCCAGCGTTGACAAGTAGATGAGAGTACCACCTTGCGATTCCTTCGTGCAAAACTCGATTTTCCACTTCTCCCTTGGGGTAGTTTGGCTAAATTTTAGTAGGAGAAAAACTTTTTGACCACAAATTCGGGTCTAGCGTTAAAAAGTACATTGAAATACCATGGTTGAAATCCCTCTTCCACCCCTTCTAGAGGTTGTTTTCGGCCTCTAGGGCCAATCCAATCCTTTTCTGAGGCCGGATTTGGATTCAGCGTCGGGAATATCATGATCCAATCCACGGATATCGATTTTTTTTATGGGGCTGTGTAATCGCAGAATAAACAGAAATGCTTCCAGTAGGCTGGTCAAATTAGATTATATACGATCGTCATTACAAAAAAACAAAGCAAATTGCAGCAAAAACTTATGTTTAATGAGGGTTGAGTAAGAAAGGCCAAATTTAAAATAAAATATAAATTTCACCGGCGATCAAAGAAACAGTACCTACTTATCGCCTAGGTACTTGTTTGGCGACTAGAGTTCCTAGAATAATTCTGGGTGAAAGCTATTTTGTCGTTCGGCTATTTTGACGAGGCTATTTTATGCAAGAGCTGTTTTGGCGGGGGTATATAGTAGGAGCTATTTTGGGTTGACCTATTTTGACGCTTAAACTACATGTAATACTTTATATTTCTTACGGCCGAGTGATTATCGCGTTGTGTGTAGCTCTAGCTACAAAACAAAAGACCAACGAAAATGTGAAACCAACTTTAAAGACTTTAAAATTTGTAAGGCTTGCAAAGTTTTCGCGTTTACAATACTTCTCCATTGCAAAACAAGTAAAATATTTTTCTATTAGGTCATCCTGTTGGGACTATCTTGATTGCCACTTTTAACGGATCTCTGGCAATGATACTATCAAATTACAATCAATTAGCTAATGCTTAATAAAGAATTACTGCGTGGGTTTTTACTTTTATCTTATTTTCAAATTTAATCTCTGAAAATAAAAAAAAGTAACGAAAATGACCGACCTCCGAAAGATGTGTGGGCTTAAAAAATGAGAGATATTTAAGAAAGATGAATGGCGACAGCGATCTTTATCAAATAAGAAGCACATTTTGCTAAATGATGATATGCAAGTTAAGGTATAAAAAATTACCATTTGAGATAATACAGCACTTGAATTTTTCTTTTTTGACAATGTTCCGGGTCCACTTATCGTTTTAAATATTAAGTTTGGAAATTACCTATTAATAGTATATTATACAGGGTGTTTCAAAAGTGGACAGCGTCTATACTTCATTGAAATAAGACAAAGAGTTCTTATTCACTTGAGTCCGTTTTTAGGTAATTTAAATTTTCGTAAGTTTACAATCAGAAAGAATGGATAATTCTAAGTTAAAAAGGTGTTCTTACCTTAAGAGTGCAAGCGGACAGAACTGCTTTCATAGGAAAAAAGTGACAAAGGTGCGCTGACCGAAACGGATTAATCCGTTTCATGAGGTGCCACCTAAGGTCACAAGCAGACAAAGGTGCGCCGACCGAAACGGGTGAATCCGTTTCGAAAGGTGCCCCTGAAGTCACAGGCGCCTGTTTCGTAGGGAAGGGCTAGTCCATCCCGAAAAAACAGGTACTTAGGAAGGGATCCCAGAAGGCGGACAGAACCGCTTTTATAGGGAAACGGGTTCCCTGGCATTAAACAGAAAACGGATAGAACCGTTTTTATAGAGAAAGGCCGGAGAAACGGCCTCAGAAGGAACATCTGGTTCCTGTAACAAGGACCGGTAGCTACCCACGTCACTATACCGGGAGAGAAGGGCATGACGGATCTAATCGTCTGCCCGTCATACTTTCCAGGAGGCAGGGACACCAGAACACATATTGAGCTAGTGTCCGGTAGCGACACGAGTAAGAGGAGTTGTAAGAACTCTTTCCCAATTTGATATCGGATTCATTAGAAGTCTGATCCTATTGGGAGAAATATAAAAAGGTGTGAGCCACAATAGACCGATAGCGTCGCAGGAGAGGGCGTAAAAAGTCCACTCACTTTAAACCTGACCTAACCTAACACATCCTAAATGTAAGTGTGTTTAACTAGCTGATTTTAATTTGATAAAAAACGTTTAGGTTTGGTTTATTGATAATAATAAAATGCCTGTTTTAATATTTTGTGAGATTAAAATGGTATTTTTGCAGTAATTGTTATTAGTTTTTTTGTTATTTCAGGAAGTGCGTTTGGTGCGTTAAAAAAATTAGTCAGAATCAGAAGTCTGGAATAAAATTTCGTATACGTGTTTTTTAAATGTGTGTGCCTGGTATTAAGATAACTAAGCTTGGCGTCAGTAAAATATCACGTGCTATCCAAAAACAGAACTTCACTGCTTAGCCTTATTTCTGATACAAAATTATTTATAGGATAATTTAGAACTTACAACTGAAAATCGGAAGACATCTTTAATATGCTACTAAAATAACACTCAAAAAAGAGAAAAGATGCTAAAGTCGTGTTTAGAGTAGACTTTTTGTGCACTTCCAAGGATATACAGGGTGAAAAATGTGCAATCGCCTAATGCGAGATTTCTTGGTTAAAAATGAAACAAAAATGTTATAAAAACATAGCATAACTTTTTTGGTATTCATATTATTGATACTTTGGCACATGATACTTATTTCCTGCTTAGTTTTTCATAAAAAGGTGCTCTAGAATTAAATTGATTTACTGAACGGCTTATGAGCTTGTATCGTACGAAAAGGGTAATGTTTAAAATTGATAAAATGCATGTATTCGAACAAACCATTTTTGTGAAAATATAGTAATTTTCATGTTTTTATATTTAAATATTATTCTTTTCGTACTAGTTTAAAATTAGAATAACTAGAAAGCGGTTAAGTTTATCGAGTTAACTTAGAAGTACCGCTTTTATGAAAAATAAGCAGAAAGTAAGTATCATGTATCACATAATCAACCATAACCAAAATGCAGATGCTAAGTTTCACCACGCCGCGCCGCCACAGGTCACTGCAGTTAAGTTTCAATATTACATCTCGGATAAGAGCGAAACGAGTAAGGGGAGCTAATCCCAATATTAAAACACTATGGATTTTCGTATCAGGTAATTAGGGCCATTTCTATATGGTAATTTATAAGGTAGAATACTACAGCTTTAAACTATTTTCTGTAATATCTTTTTTTAATTAATAGACATGGACATACTAAGGTCTAAAAATATGGAGCGAAAACATTTAACCAAAACAATCTAAATAGGGGAACGTGTGTGGTTTTATGTGTTTTTGCTTTTAATGAAATAAAACGAAGCAAAAAGATATAATATTAGCAGCATAACTTGTGTCGTCATAAGCCTTTTTGGTCTGACGTAAAATTTAAAGGGCCAGGCATAAACTGTAAATGAAAATTGATCATTAATTGGCAATAGTTTTTCTTTTTATATCAGTCTTAGAGGAGTAAATTATACTTTTAGTACCTAAAACTATGTCAAATTACCCGCGGTTAGCAGTACCGCAATACTAAATTTCTTCCGTTTATAGTTCCAGATGCAAAAAGCCTACCGCCACCCAACTACTGCACACATATGCGTAACCAATATAATAAAATGGTTTTTCTATTCGGCAATTAGTTATTTAATTTAATAGATAACGGTAACATTTTGTGCGAAAGAAATGTACTGCTTAGGTATGTTACGGTACATACTGTGTAACCGAAAAACATAAATAATTAGTTAACCCAAAGAAGAAGGAGGAAACTGACTTCAAAACCAGCGTTTAAGCAAAAACACAGCTCCGTTATAATCTTTCTTACGATTTGTATACGAAACTCGAGGGTTTATTTAAAGTACTAGATAAAATGACTTAAGCTGTAAACTCTATAGGCTTAATTGCAATTATATATATATATATATATATATATATATATATATATATATATATATATATATATATATATATATATATATATATATATTAAGTAAATAATTATTATTTAGTATTATAAAAGAATCTTTCTACATATTATTTGGACCTTAGAATTTTTCCAAAGTGGCTTAGGTTAGGCTAAGGATAAAAAAATTGCATATGTGATATATATAATATATATATATATATATATATATATATATATATATATATATATATATATATATATATATATATATATTAGAGTAAATAATTATTATTTACGGTATTATCAAAAGAACTCCTTTCTACATATTAGGTTTTGGGACCTTAGAGCATTCTTTCTCAAAGTGGGCGTTGGAGGCTTAGGGGGCGGTAAGGGATCCAGAAAAAATTGGGGGGCACTGATGTGATTTAAGGGGGCGATGAGAAAATAATGGTTTCCACTATTTTTTTCGTAACACCAATATTTTTTGCAAAAACGGCCGTTGAAAAATCCATAACATACAGATTTTCTAGAACTCCGGAAACGGCTAAAAAATACAGATGGGCAAAACAATTTTTTATAAAAACGCAAGAAAGATGGTGAAGAAAATTTTCTGGCAACAGTGAACACATGCATCTCTCTTATTATAAAAAACAAATGTTAATAGCAAACCAATTTTTTTTAACAATAAATTAATAAGATACTCTCAAAATATTGTGGAAAAAGTCTTTGACCGCTTTTTTTAATATTCTAGAAAACTTTAGAATGGACCAAAATTTATATGCAATAATAGGTTCGGGTTTTCCCATTCCGATGAACTTTGAATGATTAAAAAATGTACATTATTGCCCGAGTAATAGAACAATTCGTCCGCCCGCCTATAAGTGAATCCACGAAGCGGCATTCTAGCGGTAGAGTAACAGCTGAAATGAGGAGGCTTTTAGGTCCCGTTATCTCGAAAACTATTGATTTTTTCGAAAAAAATGATAGAGACCATTTTTGTAGATACAAAAATTTTTCAGTTTCGCATATTTTGGCAGATATTAGCGGAAAACCCATTTTCGGGCCTTAAGGGACCTTTTTCAGACCTTTCCCAACTGTTAATGTAGATAAACTTTTTTTCGCTTGAAAGCATCCCCGATGACCTAAGAATTGCGCTACAACGGAAAACTGTACAGATTTATAGACAGCTTCGTCCCTTCATTTTCTGGACTAAAAAGATTCCTATTAAGATAATTTATCATACATAAATTCTTCAATGGACGATCGTTTGTATAACATAACATACACAAAACCTAAAACAATAAAACATATTACCGAACACTAAAATGACTCTTTTATCTACGATCTAATTAGCACAAATTTAAATATAAATAAGATTTAATCTCTAGATAGAGCATTGTAATCGTTAAATAAACTAAACATATACGTAAAGTAAATTATAAATAAAAAGCGGAAACGGATAATAAAGTAATTATGTCAAATTTTCAATTTGTTAATGGATGCATTAACTAATTTCGACAATTTCGTGAGAATTCTTTACACTATGTTAGACAATTTAATTATACAAGTTGATTTCCAGTTAGCCGTCAACTTCTATAAAATGTTATAATCCATTATTTATTAGCATATTTTTATGTTTTTAATGTTAAAATTCATGTGTATATGTATTTATAAATTTACAAAAAAAGTTATTTGTTAACGTACAGATTGTGCAAAAAAATGGTGATTTTCTCCTTACTGTAGATATCTGCAAGTAACTAGCCGATATATTTTTTTTGGTAATTGTTTAGATGTGTGACTCCGTGGCTCCACCTATTTTTAATCATAAAAATCAACAAAAAAAGATATTAACATTTTTTTTATTTCGTTCTATTTTACGGCGCATTTATGAATCTTTTAGGTAAAACCAAAGATAATACTACTACGGATAAGATAAACCATTCAATGCTATATTTTTGATACCCCTAATGGACTTTGGCTAACGCGAGCCGATGTCTATCGAGAGATTTTCGCGCTATGCATTTCAATCCTTGAACGAAAGTTAAACAGTGTTGCCGACAGGCCTTTACTATTGGCGTGATGAAACGCGACTAGAAAATACACAACCCGTTTAGCCGCCCGCTTTCGCTACTTCGTATTCCGAATAAGGTACAAGCGACAGACACTGGCAACGTCGCACATGGTTTCGTACCTCGTTTCGCTGGGGCAGGGGTTACCGACTTAATTTTATTCGCATTTACGGAAGCATTGATATCTCCGAACTGATTCAGAGCGCCCCATTTAAATGAACCATCTATCCGTAGTAGTATTATCTTTGGTAAAACCTAAAAAAAATCGGTGTTTAGTTTTATTTTAAAAATAAAAATTGGGTTTTTTTCGTTTTTCAATAAAATGCATCCATTTAGGTTCAGTTCAGTTCTAGTGATTTGTTTCACATTCTACGTGTAAAAATATTAATTTTTCAAATATATTTAAAAAAAATTAACTGAAAACTTGACATTTTTGATTAATTCTATTTTGGATAAACTTTAAGAATAACAATATTTAACAATTAAAAAAAAATAATCATGTTGATTTTGCATTCCAAAAAAGTGGAGCCACACATCTAAACAATAAGCATTTTTTACACAGAGTGTTTGCTAATTGAATGTCAATATTTAAGGGAGCTATTTAGGTGTCTATTTTGAGAAGAAAACTATATAAAATATGTCCTAAATGTCCTAACTTTTGAGATACAGGGCGGTAAAATTTTATTATATTATATAATTAATATCTGTAACACCACTTAAGAATTTTAATGAAATTTGGCATACATGTACTATCTATCAAAGGGCGTTTTTTAGTGTACCACATTTTTTTAATTTTTACCAGTGGAGTTCGTACGAAAATTCTGCCGTCCTAAGAATGAACGCCGTATGTTTTTTCGAAAATCAAGTTATTGGTGCCAAACACTTTCTTTTGCTTTGACTTAGATGTCTGCCACATATGAATGCCATTTCTTAACTCGAAGTATTTAAAACTATTTACAAAAGATATGCCGTATGTTTCAAATATCCATTCGTACTAAATATGAATGCGGTATCTAGGCTCTAAAAACAATGAATGCGGTAAAAACACTGCCCGCCTGCAAACTTACCGCGTTCATCTTAAGCACATGTATTATCCCGCGTTAATCTTTGGTATTGACGATATGCGACGTCACTTTTCTGCAAAATTGGAGGCGCTGCGCCGTTTTATTTTCAGCATATTAGATGCAAGTATAACATACTCCATAATTTATTGTAATTGGTTGTTTTTTTATTGCTGTAATTTAGTTATTATTGTAAAATAATATTTTTTTCGGTAATTACTTTTTAAGGTTCTCGCCCATTAGCGCGATGCGGCGCGACGCGGTGCGACGCGATTAAATGCATCAGGGATACTTTACATGTCATTAAACTGAAACCCGCCCATCTAGGCGATGCGGCGCAACGCGACGCGACAGCTCAGACAAGTCGGTAGAGCAAGCAAGCGACAATGTCGCGTCGTGTCGCATCGCGTCGCTCTAGTGGGCGAGAACCTTTAATGTCATATAACAATGTAAATAATAAAAGTGTATACAAAAATGTATGTACAGCGTATCCAATATAAGGAGGACCACTATGGGGATCTCCGAAACGGTAAGAGATAGGTGAGAAGTTTAAATTTGGCAAAGTTGCGTATTAGGGAGCTCAATGGCCGAAAAACTGAAATTTCTGATTTTTGTTTTTATTTTTTCACGAGTTTATTTCATAAATTAGAAAAAATCTAAAAATACATTTTTATTGAAACTTTTTGCGCTTTATCCATTGGTGAAGTTAAAATTTTTTATGTCGTTTCTTTTTCGCTAAACCATCATCAACTTATTTTATTAAATACGACCCTTAATTGTTAATTCATTTTTTTTAAGCAGTTTTAATCCCAATTACAAAGATGTAAAACACTTGATATTTTTCTGTTAAATAAACATATTTTCCATAAGAGACAATGAATTAGACAAGGAACGCACATCATTTCGTATGGGGCGTTCCATATTTGTTAAATAAATATTAAGTGTTATACATTTTTGTAATTGGGATAATAAGGGGTTCAAAAAAGAATAATCAAAAAACCCAGGTCCGTAATTAAAAGAATAAAGTTGATGATGGTTTAACGAAAACAAAACGTCGTAAAAGAAAATTTAACACATAAAGAGCAAAAAGTTCCAATGAGAATGTATTTTTAAGTCCCAATACCGCATTCTTCCTTAGTGAAACTACATATATTTTTTAGGAATAAATGCGGTATGTCGATTTTTGAAAAAATTATTGAATTTTATGATTTTTTTTCCAGAATTGTAGATAGATGTTCTGCAAGAAGTCACAAAACAAATAATTGAATATCTTAATATATGAAAAGGGCCAATCAAAAAACTTTAAAAGCAAATATCTCAGTTTGCCTCCTCGTGAACATACCGCATTTATTCTTATGAGGGCAGAATTGACCTTCCTATTTTGACAGACATTAATGGTACGCCACTGATTTCTCCTAAAAAAAATTATTTTTGAAATTCCCAATCATTTCTAAGCAAAGTTGATTACTTGATTTTTTTTAATCCGATGCACCGTTTTCGCTTAAAAAAATAAAAACCGTTTCTCTGTATGATCATCATAACAATATCGGTAAACAATATCACCATGCAGAGAAATATATCTTGATTTTATTTTTCTCGGTAAAAATCATGCGTCTGACTAAAAAAAATTAAGAACAAAAATAGAAATAAAAATGCTAAAAGTTCGAAGCACGATTTTCACCTAGAAAAACTAAATCTAGATATTTCTCTGCATGGTGATATTGTTTACCGATATTGTTAGGATCATGCATAGGAACAGATTTTATTTTTTAAGGAGAAAACCGTGCCTCAAATTGCTGCTTAGAAATGGTTGGAGATTTCAATAATAATTTTTATTTTAAGAGAAATCAGTGGCGTACCATCAATGTTTGCCAAAATAGGCGTTTACATTCCGTACCTACGGCACTGGTGGAAATAAAAAAAAATGTGGTACACCTAAAAATACCTCTTGATAGATGGTACATGTATGCCAGATGTTATTAAAATATCCAAAGTGGTATTACAGATATTAATAGTAAATGATTTATTTTTGAAAATTTTACCACCCTTTATCTCAAAAGCTAAGACGTTTAGGACATACGTTCATAGGAATTTTTGTTCTTAAAATGGACCCAAAAATCACTGCCTTATATATTGACATTTAATTAGAAAACACCCTGTATAAAGGTACATGTTCTGTCAAAATTGCGCACAAACGGACATTGTTAGCGTTTATTTGAGTTTTAACCATACATCATGTTTTATCTATTCCAGCAGACCAATACCAGACCAATCGTATCTAATATGCCATTTTAAACAGTGAAAAATTGATCTTCTGATCATTTATTGATAGGTTTTACAGGGTGACTGTGGTTAGTTCTAGTTAAAACTAGAAAATAGACCCAGAAAATGCAAAAAAATAGCCATCTTGGAAGAATTTATGCTCAATATGCCATCTAAATAAATCGACATAAAATGCAAAAAAGAGGGGATATTTATTGTCATACGTGTAGGTCTCTCTGTCTGTCGTCCTAAGGGCCAAGCTTGACTTTGGATATTGTTAAAAAAAAATGTAGTTTTGCAACAATCGTACTTAGTATAAAAGTTAATTTATCTCGTACAAATCGATTAGATGGCATAATAAGTATATTTTTTCCAAGTTAGCTATCTTTGTACTTTATAGGTCTATTTTCTATTTAATTAACCGCATTCCGTAATAGTTATTAAGGTATCAAGGGTATTATAAGGATAATAACGCTTGAGATCGATGGTGTGTTTCCCGAGGGCCTTTGGCCCGAGGGATATACGTTGACCGAAAGCGTTATTATCCTTAATGCCTTCAACGTTTAATGTTTGACTAAATATTCTTTATAGGAGAAAAATTTAAATGAATTTTGTATGTATTAGTTTAAACCAAATCAAGTACTAGCATTTACCTGAAAAAATTGTCCAAACGTAATTGTGGTAACCATGTTTGTAAGTTATTTGTCAATAAGACAGCACATAAAAAATAATTTTGCGATTGAGGCATAAAAATGTCCGAAGTAGTGGAAAATACCCATCTCCCCAAGATATTTTAGTGAAAGCTGCTAAAGCTGAGCATGCGCTTGTGCCAGAAAAAACTAGGCGGATTTACGAGAAAGAATATTACCATTTTGAGGCCTGGCTGACGGAACACTGCGTGGACCGTGTGGACGAAACCGTTTTGATGGCTTATTTTCAAGATTTGTCAGAGTCATATTCTCCATATTCCCTTTGGACAAAGTTTTCAATGTACGTAAAGAATTAATAGTTCATAAGATGATAAGAAGTAATGAAAAGTTGATTTCACTGCAACAGTTCCAAAAGCAACTTGGGAGAAATTATCAGCCTAAAAAGTCAAAGGTTCTGACTCGCGAACAAGTTATAACTTTTTTGAAAAAAGCGCCGACTGAAAAATATTTGGCAGATAAAGTTGCATTAGTTATAGGTGTATTCGGAGCTTGTAGAAGAGACGAGCTTGTAAAAATGAAGTTTTCCGATGTACGTGATATGGGTCAGCATATATTTATTGACATTCCACAAAGTAAAAATGGGCAAGCAAGGAGCTTTTTGGTTATTGATGACAGTGAAATGTGCGCAACAAAGTTAATTCGGGACTATGTGTCTTTGCGACCTAAAAGTGCACCTATTGATAGGTTTTTTTTGTGCTATCGTGATGAACGATGTACTGTGCAGCCTATAGGTAAAAATACATTTGGAAATATGCCCTTTAAGATTGCTACATATTTGGGTTTACCTGATGCTAAGGCGTACACAGGTCATTGTTTAAGACGTACAACGGCAACAATTCATTCTGATGCGGGAGGTAGTTCCGAGAGCTTAATGAGGTTAGGAGGCTGGAAGAGTTCTTCGGTAGCACGAGGGTACGTGGATGATAGTGGCTAATGCTTCCCTTGTAGTTGGGAAACGTATTACTTCAAGTAACACAGCAACTGCGGTGGGGTATGAAAATGTGGAATTTTCCGGTCAGTTTGAAAATTGTACGTTTTACTTTAAAAAATAATTTTTATTATGATAAGTATATTGTGTAAGTATGTTTGTATTTTCGTAATAAATGCTTAAACGAAGATAATTTATTGTTTATTTATTGGTAAATTTGTAGGCCCTAGGGCGTTATTTTTTTAAATAACGCCCTAGGGTAATATTTCGTATTTAACTGACTTTGACGTAATATTATTATTTGTCAAATAATATACCAGTCGGACATTAAATCTATTAATAAATGATAAGCGCATAGTCAATATTCACTATTTAAAAAGACATACTGTGTGCTATTGGTCCCCTTTTTCTACAATGGGCCGACGGTCTATAATACCTAAAGGCGCGTTTACACCAAAGTTGACAACTAAAAGTTGACAAAAGATTGTTTGTAGAAAACTAAAAGCTGTCAACTAAAAGTTGCACTTCTCAAATTAGAGCAACAAGTGGAAGATTTTTTGTAGAAAACTAAAAGTGGCTCTTCTTAAATTTAGAGAAACAAGTGGAAAACTTGTTGCCAAAGAATTGGCGCGATAGGTTTAGGTAGTAGTTCTCCACTATTTTTCTACAAGTTGCTTGCGCAAAGCGCGCAGCAACAAATCTTCCAATTTTAGTTGTCAACTTTCTTTGATCTTTACCGACACTTCGCGGGACACTAAAATTAAGTGGAAGATTTGTTTCACCACAAGTGGAAGACAGAAAAAGTTGCTGTATTTTGTAGAAAAAGCAACAAATTGCCGCAACTTGTGGAAAACTTAGTGAAAGACTTTGGTGTGAACGCGGCTTAACGAGATAAGCATTCCACTCCCCACAGAATTAAAAAAGTGAAAGTACCACTGAGCAGGTATGAGGACAACGGGACATAATTCACTTAAAGAAACATATGATTTATGGACAAATTATAACATATTATCACTGATAAAAACAAAAATCAGAAATTCTGGGAACTTTTTTTTAAATATATAATTAAATATCACAAATGCCATTTGTGACATTAAGCAAAATTAAAATATTTTTAATTTTTATTCCTGTTTAATTTATATTTTTTAAGTTTTTTTGTATATCTTAAAAACGGAATAAAGTTGTGACCGAAATATTAAAAGTGTTTTTTGGATTTTAAAGGGATTTTTGTATTTTTTCAGATAATCTGTAAGTGTGAAGGGTCAATCGACTCTGCAGGTGCGAGCAAACCTGAGCAAACATAGCCAGATGTGAGCGAATATACGAGATTCAGTACGTGTTTGTGTTCAGCCGTAAAAAAGGTCCTGGATTTCGAGGTGCAGTGATAAAAAAAGAGGAAAATTTAAATACTGACCAATGTAGAACAACGTCAAATATATCACAAATCTGATTCAAAAATTACCGGTTTCAATCCCTTTAACTAATTTTTTTGATTTGAGAAATGTATAAATAGCTTTTTTAGACTAAACCTTGTATATAATACAGTTAAATAATATAAAATATAAATTAGGAATTTCATGTAATACAATCGACGTATCTATCCATCTATTTTAATGACATGCTAGCTATTAAGAACATAAAACTAACATTATATGTTGTAGAACAAATTACCAACCACGTTAATTTGGTTTTTATATGCAAATGAACCGTTGATTCACATAGATTGCATAGAAAATTAAAGTAATAATAGGAAAATATCCTAATTGCAAATACAGGGGGATCTAAAAATAAAGTTTCCAAAACTACATACCTAATTATTTTAATGTTATCCTAAATGCCTGTGTGGATTTACACGAGATCTTTTGAAACATTATTTTTTAGTAGCCATGGGACTAATATCCTGACTGGAATTATCGAGGGTAATACCACGAGTATTTAAAAATTACAGATAATTTTCATGAAACCTTGTTATTTATAATTTTGCGAGTTCGAAGAACAAGTGGAATTTGTATAACAAACAAGCTTGAATGAAAATTATCTGGTTAATTTTTATGCACGAACGGTATTTAGGGAGAATATTTCTAGAATGGAGAAATATGGGAGTATTATACTTTTAACATGCTTTTTTGTCATACAATTTTCAATTTCATGCAACATAATTAAAACTATAACTGAAATCGTTTTTTTAATTACTTTATCTATTTCTTTATCGTGTACATGACCAAATTGACTCCTTTTGACTGATTTTGTCATTTCTAATTGAAAATACAAACAAACAGGGTCGATTGTTCTGTGTTTGTAAGTAAGTGGAAATATCACGTTGTCTAGGCAACGTGAAATTTCCGCTGAAATTTTTGATTTTTAACGTGTCTTAGGGGAAAATTTATACATGAATGAAATATTCAAAATAAAAAAAATCTAGGTTTCTTTAAAAGTGTTAGACAATGTTATGGTTTCAATAACACTATAATCTTGGACTTCCATTGTCTTTATTTGTTAATTAATACACAACGTTTCGGTTAGTGATGTATCTCCAACGGTTTTCAAGTGATGACTGATCACTTGAAAACGGTTGGAGATACATCACTAACCGAAACGTTATGTATCAATTAACAAATAAAGACAATGGAAGTCCAAGATTTTAGTGTTACTGAAAAAAAATCTAGGTTAAGTTGCAGATTAAGTGTACACCATTTAAAACGAGGGTAAATATCATTGTTCTCTATCGATATATTTAAAAAAAACTTCTCAGCACTGAAATATATGTAAAGCAGATGTCGCTGCAGCATTTTTCTACGTGTATTTCAAAAATTGTTTTAATTATTAAGTCAGACGTATTACAACTGACTGATTCTAAGTTGTAAATGAAATATTTTTTGATTTTGGGAAAAAATTATAGAAATATTAAAAAATATATATTTCAAACTTATTTTAAATAAAAAACTTTGAAAACATTGTAAAAAGATCTGTTGAGAACCCTAAAATTAAAACAAAACCTAATTTAAATAAAAAATAAGTTTAAGAGGCGGGTAACGTTTTAAAACTTTTTTGCAGTTTTTTAAAATTTGATCGAATAGAGAACCTTTTAGGAGTCCATTCGCGTCGCGAAAATTGGATCCAATTTGGGGTTCGGGGCATAATGTTTTTCTCAAAAACGGTATAAGTTATTGATAATTTTTAAAAACTATATGAAAGCCAACACTTAAATCTAGGCTTCTGCTGTAATAGTTTTTTAAATTTGGATTTAGTTTTTAATATTTCCTTGAGTGAAAGTCACCCTAAAATCGGTTATGTTTAGATACTATTTTCTCTTAATTCGACTTATATTTCAAAAATCCGTTACAGCAGAGGCATAGATTATTTCCTTACCTTTAAAATGGTGTATAATTTATGTCATTTAAGTGAAACATAGTTACCGAAAAACGTTATCTCCTGTAGGCTTGCAATCGGAAACAACATCGCATCGATACACCGAATTTGGAAGAACCTAAATAAAATATAATATTTTTAATGCGGCTATACGAAAATTGTGGTGTGGGAGTTTGTTAGTCTCCGCCCACCGTCTCCACGTCCTTTCGCCCGACCCCTAAGGTGTAGCGTAAATACACTCTTAAGAATATTGTGTAAAAATAGTTTTGTTTATAGTACCCTTTTTATGAAACAACTGGAGAAGTGTAGCGGGATGAGGGCAGGCAAATAAAACCACTATTGTATAATTATCCCAACGTTTCATCTTCCATAATTTAATATTCAAGCAATTGATATTAAGAGAGCAGCATCGCTGGCTGGATTGCCACTTTATCAAGGGCCTATAATTAGAAAAAGACACATTACAAGACTGTGATATGAACCTAATATCTTTAACATCAAAAAGCACTAAAACATATTATGAGGCAAAAAGGCCGGAAGAACAACCCTAAGTCACTCATATCCATGAAAATCAGCAATAAAAAGATTTTTTAGGTTAAATTATTCAAAATCATAAAACTTTCGAAAAACAAAATATATACATTCTGTTTTTCTTATAAAAAACTTTACAAGACTAGACAAGAACAAACCAAGAAAAAAAATTTAAAATTAAAAAATTTAAGTATAAACATTCATTAGGATTCGAACTCGGGACCTCTGGCTTTGGGACTTATAATCGTATCCCCAGAGCTAGGGCACCCATAAATAATTTTCATAAAATATATTAAATATAAAACAAAAAAATAAATAATTTAAGAACAATTGGCAGAGCTGAATTCCAAAGACCATGCGACAGGGCAAAGCCCCCGTCCTTATGCCAAAACGTCAACACAAAAATCAACATCACATAAAGATTAAAAAACCACAGTTACAACATTAAAATTAATAATTAGATACACCTACCAATACTCTACGAGGTCCTTATGCCGTTAAACAAATTAATATTCAATTTTGAAAAATAAGAAAGTTCCATATTATGAGGAAAAACCACACTAGCTGCACAAAAATTCTTGTCAAAAATAAGTTTTTAAAAATAAACAATTTTAACAGCTGTCAATGGGAACTTCTCTAAAGTTGGTTTATAATAAAGGTATCGACAGTTGTTTTACAAAACTTTTCCAAGGCACCTCACAAGTTTGGCAGTTGCATGTTGCATCCACCAACATTCCTATATATACATGTAATAAAAGTAAGCTTATACACAAAAAAAACGAAAGTCAACAAATACTTTATAATCATGTAGATGTTCTCTTAATTAGCTTGTTGAAATTGTGCTCTATATTTATTTAAAATGAGAATAGAAACACCCAAATATGGTATCAGCTAAATTTATTGAATTGTTCATTATATATACATTTCACCGAATTACGCTTTAAATAAGTTTCTGTCAAAAATCATGTTCTAAATCGAACTCATGCCATAAAAATCAGGTGAGAGTTCGATTCTTATAACGTTTTTACTAAATTTTACAGTACAATTATTTAAAGCGTAATATCGTAAATGATATATATTAAATTGAACAATTCAATAAATTTTAGGACTGATACCAATGATTTGGGTGTTTCGTATTCTGCGATTTTAAATAAATATAGAGCACAATTTCAACAAAGCTTAATTAAGAGAACATCTACATGATTATAAAGTATTTGTTGACTTTCGTTTTTTTTTTTTGTGTATAAGCTTACTTTTTATTACATGTATATATAGGAATGTTGGTGGATGCAACATGCAACTGCCAAACTTTGTGAGGTGCCTTGGGAAAAGTTTTGTAAAACAACTGTCGATACCTTTATTATAAACCAACTTTAGAGAAGTTCCCATTGACAGCTGTTAAAATTGTTTATTTTAAAAAACTTATTTTTGACAAGAATTTTTGTGCAGCTAGTGTGGTTTTTCCTCATAATATGGAACTTTCTTATTTTTCAAAATTGAATATTAATTTGTTTAACGGCATAAGGACCTCGTAGAGTATTGGTAGGTGTATCTAATTATTAATTTTAATGTTGTAACTGTGGTTTTTTAATCTTTATGTGATGTTGATTTTTGTGTTGACGTTTTGGCTTTGCCCTGTCACATGGTCTTTGGAATTCAGCTCTGCCAATTGTTCTTAAAGTATATTTATTTTTTTGTGTTATATTTAATATATTTTATGAAAATTATTTATGGGTGCCCTAGCTCTGGGGATACGATTATAAGTCCCAAAGCCAGAGGTCCCGAGTTCGAATCCTAATGAATGTTTATACTTAATTTTTTAATTTTTTTTTCTTGGTTTGTTCTTGTCTAGTCTTGTAAAGTTTTTTATAAGAAAAACAGAATGTATATATTTTGTTTTTCGAAAGTTTTATGATTTTGAATAATTTAACTTAAAAAATCTTTTTATTGCTGATTTTCATGGATATGAGTGACTTAGGGTTGTTCTTCCGGCCTTTTTGCCTCATAATATGTTTTAGTGCTTTTTGATGTTAAAGATATTAGGTTCATATCACAGTCTTGTAATGTGTCTTTTTCTAATTATAGGCCCTTGATAAAGTGGCAATCCAGCCACGAAACGTTGGGATAATTATACAATAGTGGTTTTATTTGCCTGCCCTCATCCCGCTACACTTCTCCAATTGTGTAAAAAATTGTGAGGGATCCAGAACTAACCACAACTAGATACAGCGGTGAGTAAGGTAAGCTGATAAAACTCGCTTATGAACGTTTTACTCCAAATTTTTAAGTGTCCAAAACTTTAAAGGGTTTATCCCACAACTCACGTTTTCAAAGTCGATATCCCTCATAACTTCAAAACTACTGCATCGATCCTTTTAAAATTTTGAACACTATTTCTGTACATAATTTACGACGTAACGCGGCAAAACTATTTTTAAATTTGTTAATATTTTTTATTTTACAGTAACATATTAGCCGATTTTTTTTTCTCAAAAATCACGTTTTCACTTCAAAGTGTCCTCAAAAAGAAAATAATAAAATTTCAAAAAACCCCTTCCCGCGTTACCTGGAAAAAGGGATTATCTAACGAAAAAACTTTTGTTTTTTTTATTTCAGATGATCCAGCACATAGTTATGAGGGCACCGCAATTCAACTTTTTTCCGAGACGCTTCGAAATAATTGCTGCTATTGCCGTATTTTTTAATATTTCTTCATGAAAATTTTACTTAAAATTCTTTAAATGTTACACTTTAATGTAGCATTAGTTTTAATAAATAGATTATTAACTGTGTCTTCCAAAAAAATTCGCTAAAACGTGCCTAGTTTTGCACGAATTATCGTTACCCTCCCCTTAAACCTGTACCAAAAATCCAGGCTTTTGATTAAGATTACTTTTGATATTTTTTAAGACTAAAAAATAAAAAAAATATGGTTTAAAAAAACTTTAAAAAAACTCTTTTTTTAAAGTTTTCAACTAAAAAGTAGTAAATAATTTTTAAGTATAAAGACTTTGTGTAACAGTGATAGAAAGTCCAATAATCAAATATGACTAATTAGTTTGGAATAAGATTAAAATAAAAATTAAGTTATTTACAAAATAATTCAATTATAATAAAAAAGCGTGGGTGCCATTTACTATATTTTTGTAATAACTCCAATTTAGTAAATAGCTATCAATAAAATAATTGTAACAGTTAGTTTAAGTTTTTTACCATAATTGAATTATTTTTTAATAACCTAATTTTATTTTTAATTAATTAGTCATAATTAATTATTGGACTTTCTATCACTATCACACAAACTCTTAATACTTAAAAAATATTTTCGACCTTTTACTTCGGTTTGCTATTAAAGAGTGTTTTTTAGTTCTTTTTAACTATAATTTATTTTCTTGAAGTGCCAGGCCTTAAAATAAGAGACACTAAGGCTAGAAATATGACTTTGATACAACACACAATCCTGTATATGCGAAAATAGTCATTAAGTTCAACTAACGCTAGTTTTTGTTATTTCTGTTCCGGAAAAATTACAGCCGGAGATGATTTTTCCTAAATAACCCGCGAAATAGATATATCTTAATGGCCTTTTTGATTTATTCTCATTAATGGACTAAGAAATAAATTGGTAATAAACTATATGTTCGCTAGTGCAATTACCTTTCTCTATAACACTCGCCTCGAATATGTAGTACCGCTAGGTAAAATGGCACCTTGGCGTACAGAACCGTCTCAAATTGATAAAAATCTTATAAAGATTGCCACCAAATATTAGCTTCTAGGAAATATAATGGTTTTCATTCATCTTTCCAAAACAATTAAGTAATAAGTTAAAACATATGGTCAATGATAAATACCCACGATAGTGGTAAATTATATTATTATTTAACACGCATTTACCTTATTGAATCTACTAAGGAAGCATCAATTTAGAATCCAATATGCCTTGGTTTGACAGGCTGCAGGCATGTACCCCCCAACTCATATGGGATTTTAAACAAACGGTTTAGAATTTTATTTACAACCGATGAATTATGACGTTTTTACATAACCATTTTATCTAGTATTTGGGGTACGTGAGAATCATAACACAACTATCGGTTTTGCTAACACTAATATTTTAGACTTTCATTGTCTTTATTTGTTAATTGATACACAACGTTTCGGTTAGTGATGTATCTCCAACGGTTTTTAAGTGATAACTCTTACAAGGTTTCCTTGAAAGTGTTAGACAAAGTTATGGTTTTAATAACACTACATTGACCTTTCTACAATCATACCATTTAAGAAATTAGTTGTATATTTTCTTCTATTATGATCGCGACTTTCCTGCAACAATAATTCCTTGGCACGTACTCTGGCAACTTCTACGTCTGAAAGGGAACTTTCGGAAACGCTCATCGTAATTTTTTAATAAACTTTTCTCTGCAAAAAGCACTAGCGTTTACTTGACAGGATGAACTGACTTTTCAGAAAAGCCAGTGGCTACTTGATAAACAACGTTTCTAACTATGGTCTGAAGCTCCGTAACAATTCTCCTAAAATAGAATTTAAAAAATGTAACAAACGTCATAGTTAAAGGTGTTCTATCTATCCATCGTAGCATGGTGAGTTCCCTTGCTGGGGCCCTGAGCACTGAGGCCTAAGCCCATTATGCTCTACACCAACTCTTAAGCAAACACAGGTTCCGTCATCCTGTACTGTCCCTTATGTATGCATTCCTTTTACACTAATATGGCTATGTCATTTTGCTTACTAGAGCCCCAATTTCCTTAGAGATCGAACGCTGTAAGAACAACACCGATACGTCACGGTCTCATATGGCAAACCCGTATAAAACTGTGACGTATCGGTGTTATTCTAACAGCGTTCGATCTCTACTAGTATGTGAGTCCTGTTAGTGGTAGGAATCTTATGTCATTTAGGTCCAGCCATGCCGTTCCTAGACATTTTTCCCTGATATGCCCTAGTGCTGGGCAATCTCTAAGTATATGTATGGCATCCTCTCTTCCCTCTCCACACCATCTACATGTACTTGTCTCACTTTTTCCTATCTTGTTGAGATAGTGCCTGTTTCCACAATGACCTGTCAGTATGCCTGTCAGGTTTCTCATTTGCACCCTATTGAAGTCCTTTATGCTCATTGGTAGGTCCTTCCATAGGTCTTCCCCAATAATAGCCTTTGATTGTCTGGCTTTTGTCTTTTTCAGTTCTCATCGAACCGTTTCTCTATCCATGTTGCTATGTCTGCCATACCCGTGTTATAAGATATTCCCACGGTGTATTCAGGTCCATTGTCCTCAGCTTCCAAATTGGCAAGTTTATCAGCCATTTCATTCCCCGGGACCCTTTTGTGTCCAGGGACCTATTGCAGGGTGACTCTGGCGGTTATCGTTAGTTTATTAATTGCTTTCCGACATCTATTCGTAAGTTCTGATCTTGCATTGTATTTGTTAGCGCCCCGATCGCTGCTTTACTGTCAGTACATATGTTTATTTTTCCCCTGTAACTTATATTAAGCCAGTATTCATAGAACTTGTAGTTCGTCCTTTCTATATAGAAACCGAAGCTTGTGCGGCCTCCTTTTCTCGAGTCATCTGTATAGATAACTGTTCCTTCGCTTGTGTCCCACAGCGTTTGTGTTCATGTTCACCTTGTGCATGAGGTCTAAGTGGATTACTGGGGGGATGCTATCCTGCTTCATCGAAAGAGCCACAGTTGCTACTTGGCCCATGATGTCACAGTGCCCTCCCCCCCCCATCCCCACCGTCCTCCACAATCCAGTCTTAGTGCCTCTGCCCTTGCTGACGCCTTGATCATTATATGGAGGGGTGGAAGCCCCGTAATAATCTCCAGCGATTCCGTCGGAGTAGTGGATGCTGCCCCAGTTATTCCTTTCATTGCCATTCTTTGTATGTGTTTCAGCATTATCTGTGCCACCATATCACGGAGGCATACAGTATCCGTTAAAGATGTTAAAGATGGGCATAATGAAATGACTACAACACTCGTGTTATTAGAACAAGTCAGTCTACGACCTCGTCATTCTAAGTTTTTACACTCGTTGCTGTAATCATGTTCATAAACTCACTTGTAATGTAAATCGCTAATATGGTACCATAACGATGTATAGTAAATTGTAATTTGTTAACATTATTATTTCCACCACAAAATTACTTACGGTTTAACTTAAAGTATCATTTACTTTTTCATCTCAAAAACACCTACCTTCTTGTTTTACAACATTTAAATTATCCCATAAAATACGTCATAAAAAATTCTTTAAATTTTTAACTTTTTAAATTTTTAAAGCAGAACTTAAGCAATTTAATTTTACAGATTGTTTAATTTACATTTTTAAATTTATATTCTGTCTTGAAAACGGTGCTCGACTTGCCACCCAAACGCTGATTAATTTTTCTGATTTTAAAAGTTTTATAGTTTTTTTAAGTAATCTGCAAGTTCGTAAGGAATGCGAGTAGTTCCAGTACTATTTTATAATAATAGAAAACAGCTTACTGGTAACATCATTTTTTAACTAAATTCACCTAATTGCCATGGAAACTTAGTCAAACCAATATGGTTTATAAAGCCCAAGAACTAACGCGTCGAGGGTGTTTGAAATTAAGTAAGAGGTGGTGGATGGCTTAAAGATTTGGTTGGGGAACGAAAAACTTCTGCAGGTAGTAGGCGCAATAATATAGAAACTTAAAGATTAAAAAAGCAAAAGAAATAAGCAATTCGGAGCTTCTCTAGCCAGATTGCAAAGGAATGGATCATAGTAGAGCTTTATATTGTTCTGTCAGAAGCTGCCTGAGATAGAAATAAAGAAGCCGCGAATAAAATGTTAAATCAAGACCATGTCTGTTACAGATGCAGATTAAAAATATATATTTTTGGACCATTTCAGTTATTTACCAGCTGTTAAAAAATATAGTTAGTAAAGGTAATTAAGTATATTAAGGATGAGCATTCCTTTGTTATGAATGCTATGTGGAAAAGATCAAAATTCCACAATATTTTGGGGATATAAGTAATGACCCTGGAATAATGTTTGAAAAGTATGTTTTGCAGACGGTTGTCTAGTAAATAACAAAAAAACTACTTACTTAACTAAAAAAAATACAAAACCGTAAAGTTAGACATCCTGGTTTACCCCTGAAGATAAGACTATTTGCTAATTTATTAATTTGTGTCCAAAACTAAGGTTTTGAAGCGTTTTACCCGACCGTTATTTTTGAATAGATATAATATATTTTTTTACATAAGACTACTACTTTTTTGCAGAAGTTTATTTATGTGGCTAACACTTATAGATCTTTTTAAGTGATTAGAACTATATCAGCTACCAAAAAACAGTTGATAAACAACAAATGTGCACGAATATACATCTCTGGAGCCCATCTGCGCTAAAACTCATTGTGTTACTAACATGCCAATTAATTGTTTCTAAAAATCTCTGATCTAAGTATTAACTAACTTACCACTTTATGTGTGAATTCAAATATGCTTCTCTTACCTAAAACAAGAAAAATATATTAATAGAAGTCACAGAATATAAGGGATTTAATATCAAATACAAAATTCAAACAGATTAAGGACTATGAGGTTTTTATTGAATTTTACTAATATAATTATGTTCCATGGATTTTGTTTAGTTTACGAAAAAATCTAGCTAAGATATGTAGAATCATAAAAAACTTTTTTAATATTTATTTAAAAAATTAAAAAAAATTACAAAGATATTAAGGTAAATTACCATTTTTCAACAATTATTTAAAACACTTTTAGCCGTATTCAATACAAAGATTTTAACCAGGTCTAGTCGCTACGAAAATTAAAACTTTAAGTTAACAAGTTTTTTTTATGACAATAATAAAATTTTAACAGCACATGTCACCAAATAATTTTTTTATGTGAAAAGATCAAAATCTAGAATTTACGCCTTCGAATCAGTAAATAAATTCCATTTTCCTCGAAATTTTACATATTTTGTATTTTTATAGGTTTAAAATAATAAAAATACCAATTTCTTACACTAAATTCTACCCTGTTAGTACTTAAATGTTAAAAAAATTGCGCACGTAAAAAGTTACTGTTGTTTTTTGTGTGCGCATTTAACGGAATATAGCAATAATGGTTATACTACAAAGCTAAGTACCTGCTAAACTGTAAAGGTCATTTTAAATGAATATTAAGTAAATATCGAGTCATTAAATTACTATTGATTTTAATACTTATTTCCTATTTTGGTTTTTGTAAAAATCTCTTTTTAAAACATAACTAATGATAGTAGATAATAATATAATAATAAACTTTCGTATCCTAAAGAAAAAAATAATTTACCTTTATTACGGTAAAATTCTAAAAAGCATAATCTAAATTTGGTTATTTTTATAGGCGAATTCACTGTGCAGTGAACGTCTTTAAATTTAATATGAAAAAAATCACAACGCAATCTTTATATGTATAAACCAGATTATTTACCACGATTTAAATAAATTATTTCTTTTTGATTTAAAAATGCTTGAGGTAAACAAATTATGATTTTTTTTTCATGATTTAAATATTTGAAGACACATATTTAATTCATAGTAATTTATCCTCTTGATGATATAAACGTAAGCATTTTTTATTAAAAAATTCTTTGTAGTTTTTTTGCAATATTAAAGGGCATTTGCCCCTCAAACGATGCTATAGGTAGCAAAATTTATAACTTGGATTTTTTTAAACTGAAAAGCTGATCTTCGGAAAAATGGTTATTTATAACATGTTGTTTATACGGGCTAAAGGCGCACGCTGTTCGATATGTGGTTTTTAAAATTGCAGTTTAAATATTTTTCAGTGATATTTTGGACAATTCAGCGTATTAACTGTAATTTGCCGCTTTGAATGTAATGAACGGATTATTAAACTTTATATTTTATTCTATAGCTTGTATATCTTTAATTTTAATAAATATTTGAAAAAAAGTGTGTAAAATGGCTTTGAACACTATACAGCGTGGCCCGTTTATCTTGGGACACTACCTTATCCTATAAAATATACATGATACAGAAAAAAGTTCCATATAGAAGTTTACTCTATATTTTAACAATATTTTTTACTTTTGTATATCCAGGGTACTCCATTTTCGGTGGACACGCAGCAAGTTTCTTTAAAATTCTAGACATATTTTATATAGAATGTTCTATACTTAAGTCTTACCGTTTTTGACATATTTTAAAGTTTATATAAAAAATGACGTTTGCGGATCCTAAAATAATTATCAATTTTTCGTATAAGGAAACTTTTATTATTTAATTTTAATAGGATTTTTTAGTTAAAAAAACCCACTTCAAAAGATTTTTATAATATTTTGATGACTGTTTATACAGCCCATTCAAAAAATAAGATTAAAAATGAAATTGAGAAAACTGCCAAAAATCTTTTTTTTTATGGAAATTCCCAAATTTTATACTTTAATCTTATTTAGAATTAAAAATAAGAGTAAGTTTGTGTAAAGTTGCTTATTCCAAAATTTTGTAGTTTTCGAAATAATGGCAACATTTTTTTTTATTACATTATTTCTCCTAAGTTTTATTAATAGTTGGCCATGACAGCGTTTAGAAAACATCAAGTTATGCCATCTAAAACAAATGCGGTAGGCCCTCTTCTAGCAACATCAAAAATATGGACGAATTTAAATTTCTCGCCTCAAAGAACCCCCAAATACCCAATTTTGTACCGCTATGTCATTTAGTTAACAAATTATTACGAAAAAACGAAAACAAGATTAAAAGTTTGACACCTTATATCTTAGTTATTATAAACTTTGATACGGCAAGTTAACGTTAATTGCATTATTTCGACCTAAGGAATCTGCTGTTGCTCTGTGTCCCATTCTGGGACACCCTGTATTTATTAAAAAATAATTTTTATCCGGTTGGCCCACGGGTAAAGGTCTTCTTTTTTCTGATCCCCTACTATAAAATGTTTTTTACTCATTAGTTTATTACTTAAAAAAAAGAGTTTTGAAAAGTAGTTTGCATAATAAGAAGATTTCTTGGTACTCCTGTCAACCTTTGACGTTAAGAGAAGTATTGTAATATGTTTGAAAATGAAATATTTTAACTTCCAGAATGTTTATTTTATTGAAGTAAAGAAGGGTTTTATTTAAATCTCAATAAAATGCTTTATATAAGGCTTTGAAAATATTATGCCATTTTTGGAATAGAAGCTCCAGCTAATAATGTCCTAAATCATTTATATTTATTTTTCCCAGTATGAAATTGCCTCCTTTATATTATTACAAATTTATAAAAATAAACATCTCCTAAACTCTAATTTATAGTCACTAAAATTCTTTCACACTTAATAATTTCTGGCTGCAATTTTAATTTATTTGCAATATCATTTAAAGTTTTTAAATTAAATTATTTGCTGCAATTTGCTATGAGAATAAGGATTTCTAACTTACTGAAATTTAAAAATACTTATTCTTAAGTACAAAATCAGTAAAAAAATGTTAGTTGTTATTTGTAAATATATTTTTACCAATGCTTTATGCCCTGGAGTCGGAGACAGAAAAGATGTGTTTGTGTAAGACTGTTAAGACAAGGTCTAATAAAATAAAACAATACCAAAAATATTAAGCATCTTTATTTTCAGTTGAAAATAATACACCTGCCTTCGTATTAAAAATAAAACCAATCAAATTTTCTGCAATGAAACAAGCAGGAACTTGTTCGCCACAGTAAAGCTTTGATTAACCTAGCCTCCAATGAGCTGTTATGTTAACTGGAGCAAGCATCGATTTGGCATAAGCATGGCATCATAAAGGTACATTCTAAGGTTCTGCCAAGCGATGAATGAACCTCTGTACTTAAACAATAAAATCCACTAAAACCCGGGAAAATAGTTAGTACAGATACTTTTTTGTCGTAAAGCGTGGCTGCCAAGTATCTTTCTGTTTCATTTACTTGATAGTATATTATTCGTAAAATTACATCAAATTAAGCTCTCTTATTGTATTTTAAACTGTGAATAATATTTGTTATATTTATTACTATAAAGTATTACACAGAAAAGTAATAATGTCGAAATACTATTTTGTTTTTGGACAGCTACTAATAAAGGCGCTAAAAAACGTGACAACAGTTCATTTTTCGCAGAGGCGTACTTTAACCACCTTCGGCCTTCGGCTTCGCTCGACAGATAACACATTCAATATGGCGTTTTAGTCTGAATGTTTTTCGTTTTTTGGGTTATTTTTGTGACAATTGTTGTATAAATATTAGTTTTGTGTAAGTACTTTTAATAAATTAAAATGGTAAGGCAGTGCCAAGTGCGTAAAGTGACGGATATGATTCCGGGATTATCATTTCACAAGTAAGTACAAACTATGCCTGTACCATTCTATCGCCAATAATAAACACAAACATGTTGGGCGCAGCTCTCGATTGCGTTTATAAATGAAATGCTTTCTCTATCTATGCTATCAGCTCATTGATAACCTCCAATATAATTGTATCGGAGCTGAAGTCGGAGTCGGAGGTGCAATATCAATCTTTTCCAAATCGGAGTCGAACCTCCGTAACATCCCTGCTCCGAATTAGTCCGCGTTTAATGGGGATTTTAAGACACAAAACAGCAAGTGGTTTGTCTCTGATGGATATCCAGCAGACTAGTAACTTTGCCCAACATTGTTTAACTTTGCTGATCCGACGATAAGCGATCACTAAAAAATTTACCTAAATATCCAGCCAGCTGAATGAAAAATAACGCCTGCTATATTTTTCGGAGATAAAAGCAAAATTGCAGTAATTTTTAAGAACCAAAAAGTGTACGTGCGCAGATAAAACATTGCAACAGGAAAAATGTTACGCAAGAAATCTTTAAACTGTAAAAACACCTATAACAAATGAATCTCGTCTAAGTTCTCTAATGTCGACAATTTAAATCCGGTTCTGTATATACTAAAATACCGTCTCTTCGGCACAGCAATCCCGAACAGTTTAAGGTCAGTAGTCTATAGTATTCGACGAGAATTTTAAATCAAGTTATTGATAATCAATGAGGTTGATCTAATTTACTTGAGCTATTAATCAAAAGATCTCGCTACTTATCATTCCCGGGTGAAGGTACTACATTTATGTCTTGCATTGCGTGCATGTGCATATTTTTCTTTGTAAAACACAATGTGTCGTAAAAAAGGAAAATGTTATTAGATTCGAGGTATTTTAAGTTGCTCACCCCAGTTGCCATTTCTAAAAAATCTATATACAGGGTGCTTCAAAAAACATGGGACAATGCTTAAGGAGAGATTCGGTAGTAATTTGGAAGAGGTGTCCACCCTATTTTTGGCTATAAAAAAAAACAAAAAAAATAGTTTTCTTTTTTTGTTATGTTTGTTTTTACGGCGCATTTATGAATAAAAATTGATAAGTTCTAAAAAATCAAAATTTAGATGTCTTTTTGGCCTTTAAAAATTAAAAATTATACATTTTTAAGTTTTTAACGAAATTTTGATTTTCTTCGCTTCTAAGGACATCGCCGTTTTGAAAAGTACATGAAAAACCGAACAATTAAAAAGATATATAATTATCTTGTTTTTTCTTATTTTTACGAGAAATAGAAAATTTACAATTTAAGGAGAAAAAAATCATTGAACTAACCAGAACTAGGTAATTGCTTGGAAACTGTTGTTTGTTAGTTCTGGTTAGTTCAAGGGATTTTTCTTCTTAAATTTTGAATTATTTTATTTTTGTTTTTTCATATACTTTTCGAAAAATAATAGGACGATATCCTTAAGAAGCAAGAAAATGAAAATTTCGTTAAACAATTTAAAAATTTATTACTTACAGCACTTTTAATGGCTAAAGAGTTATATAAATTTTAATTTCTTATGGTGAGCTATTTTTTAAATGCGCCGGGAATAAAAAAAATGAGCGAATTTTTCCCTTTTAAATTTATATTTAAATGCGAATAGGTATCTCGTAAACAATTAAATATACGGATATGGTATGCTGAATAAAAAATATCTAAATTTTATGCGGAAAACAAAAAATATAGGGAGTCATTAAAAAAAATTAACTTTGTCCTTGTACGTACTTTTGATACACCCTATATACATAAATTTTCAAAATATAAAGCAACAATCAAAATATTTTTATTTAAAACGTTTATTTATTAATATATATATATATATATATATATATATATATTATATATATATATATATATATATATATATATATATATATATATATATATATATAATATATATATATATATATATATATATATATATATATATATATAAACATTCAACACGGTCCCTTTTTTAAGATACAGGGTATGAAAGAAAAATTTATAGGATTGACTTTTTTCCCTTATTTTATTCTTACGAACTATATCTTTGTTCCACATATCAAAGTTCTAAATTAAAAAGCAGCTGAATGAAGTTCTGGCCAATGAGTTCGTTGTCACCTGATAAACCAAAAATCAAGCCTTAAGTACTTTGTATAGTATTATAATGAAAATAATTAATTATAATCTTTAGAAAATGTAGCAATGCAGTGCTTAATGTATAGCATAAAGAAGAAACACAACGAAAAACTCGTCTGCAACAAGACATTTGGTAACAATTTTGTAAGGATTCCATCGATATAATTTAAACTACGTGCAAGTGCAGTAGCTAAATAAAACTTGATATAAATCTATTGTGTTTTTTATTAAAAACCAACCATAAGTATAAAAGATGAACATTACTGATCATAAATATTAATAGTTTATTGTATTTCTTTCTCAGCTTGTCTATCCGTTCAGTAATGCTTCGATAAGCAGAAAAAAATTACTACTGGAGTTTATATGTATTCCGTCATTGTTTTATAATGGTTGAACAGACAAAACTCAACATAATATGAACATTAAAGAAATACTGCTGAGTATTTTGTAGTTAATTTAATGCTTCACATAGACTGCTTTCAGAGAATAAGCGTTTTTATGTGCTTTCCTTAAATGTTGTCTTTGATATACATACAGAAGGCAAAAAAATTAAATGCCGGCAAAAAGAGAAATAATAATTAATCTTTATATATTTGTGACAATAAACATTTTGTAAATATCAAAATCTTTTCGATTTTTTGAAACTTCTATATAAAGCAGTTTTCGTTTAATAAAGAAAAAATATGCTACACAATTTTCTCTTTAAAAGAAAAAAGTAATGGCCACACAGCCTACATTAGGTTAGGACTTTTACCCAAAGTGGGGATTTAGCTATATGTTTATTTTTGTAAAAATAATTACATTGTTTAGTATACAATAATTAGAGATGGAGTTAACAATAAAAAAAAATATCGATATGGCCATTCCTATAAAAGAAATAGTTTGACAAAATTAATGTACATTGTTATTCAACAGAGCTATGAAACTTGATTGTGGCTGAGTTCATGTAAGAATATGGGAAATAAAGAAACTTTGTATTTTGTGCAAAACTTTTTATCAAACAAAATCCTAGCAGAGCGCTTTGGTAAAACCATCATCAGTGCTATTCGTCGTCAAGCCGGAGTCGTAGCAAACAGAAGCATACATAATATGTAACAGGACATTAACAAACTTTCACATTATTAAATTAAATTAAAATTAAAACAACTGTGAATAATGTCGCATTTTTACCTTTAAAAGGGTGAATTTTAAAATTAACCACACTAGTATACCATTTTGTGGAAAGACAGAGTTATATTTGTCGCTTTCCACATATTTAAAACAAATGTGAAAATCCATCTTCTTTATTTAATCAAACAAAAGCAATACGACATTAAATTACCATTTTATTGGTTCGTTTTTAAAATCGTCTAATTTTTTGATACGTTTAAAAAATATATCTTTATTTCTAATAGCAACAGGAATAACTTAATTTATACACAAAAAATGCGATTTAAATCATAAAATTCATATTTTTATAATATTCACAACGGGATTCCCCTGGTCTTGGTGCCAGGGTATAGTAACTAAGTGTGCTCAAAACTATTGACCACTATGACCCCCAAAAATCTTAAAAATCAAGACACTTATCTACGTTTTGTCATAACTGACATATTAATTTCTATGACTGATAAATAGTATTAACTAACCACAACTAACAATAGTAATTTTAAGTATTATTTAATTTTAAGTTAAATTTTTATGGATTAATTTCCTTTTTAAAACGGTGCGTCCAAAGAGTAGATAAGTATACTTTTATTAATTTTTTTTTAAATTTTTGTTTACTTGTTTAGGTTATCTGCCAGTTCATAGGGGTCGATGGTTCTGAGCATACCCCGGGACCAGAACAGAAGCGGTCCTATAGCAAGAGTATAAAGATAAGAATTTCTGACGAGTACCTAACAAGTACTTTTAATGCCGCCACAACACTATAAATCATATTTATCATTTAAATAAGAAAACAGAAAAAATAACAACGATAACACAAAAAGTCGACATTCTTCCATGTCTAGCGACAAAATGTAATATAAAATTTGTAAACAATTTTTTGGTAACAAATATGTTTCACTTTCATCAATATTTATTAAAAGTAGTAATAAAGGCTAAAGAACTTTGACGAAATATACACTGTGTTTTGTATCAAGTTTGTATGTTTTTTCTATTTCTAATTTAAACCGCATATTTCTCATATGAATTAAATGACTTATGTTGTTACTAAAAATCAATATAAAATCTTTTTTAGCAAACCAATTAAATAGATGTTCCATTAAGAAAATCTTGTACTTGTTTTGTCTCAAATTCAAATAATTTTCTTAGCTATTCTTCAGAAGTCTTTGGGAAAAAGTAAACAAGAGGACTAATAACCACTTTTTTTAATATAAGGAAGGCCGGAACAAAGATGGAACATTACGGGAAAATCTTTATCAACTTTTGATGAATTCAGAATGCATACTATTTGAACAGTAGTTCATTTAAATGTGTTAAAAAAGTTGAAATAAAATTGCACATTTTTGTGATTTTGTATAACATGCCATTTTGTGATTCATTAAAGAGTATTATTTTTAGTTCACAAAAAAAAATTGCAAGCACGTATGTGCTGCAGAAAATTAAAAAAAATGTAAAATGGAATAAATTCTATTTTCAATTTCAAGTACTCAAAAAACTCGAGATTTATTGTGCTTTTGTTTTGCATGCCATTTTGTATTTCATAAGGAAATAGCATTGTAAGTTTCAATTAAAAAATGGCATGCATGCCTCATTTTATATGATAAGCTGTTTTCAAAGTTACAAAAAAGTTCAAATTTTTGTGACTTTGCTTTGCATGCCATTTTGTTATTCTAAGATCCAAAAAAAATGGCATGAATGAAGAAACTGCACAACATGAAAAAACATTGAATAGACTGGAGTCTATTCAATTTTCAAGAATTTAATAAGGTTTTGTATACAAATTTTTTGTATTTTTTATTCTCCTATAAATGCTAAAATTTTTATTCATTGATATTTTATACGATAACAAAGTGGTATGCAAAACAAAGTCACAAAAATATTGACATATTTTTGCAACTGTTATAATTGATTGATTTGATTGATTGATTAATAAACTAAATACACAAGTTGAGGTTTTGTCCGCCTCGACACTGCAGCCTACAGGGCTTGTTGTATCTCTTGTGTATTTGTTTCAGTTAAAAAGGTTTGACACCTTAGACAGGTGTAGTAGCCCTTTTACTGTTCTTTTCTGGTCCCCAGCCTCCTGGTGGTTAGTGTCCACCATGAGGTTTTGATTTGTTCTCCAGTATGTAAGTGCAGGGCACTCATATATGATGTGAGAGGCTGTCTCTTCCTCTTCGTCATATAGTCTGCAAATGGGTTCTTCTCTATAGATGCCCATAGTGTGCATATGTTTTCTTAGGGTGCAGTGTCCGGTTATTAATCCTGTCACTATTCTAATCTGATTCCTATTTAGTTTTAGTAGTTCACTTGTCAATGCTTTCGATGGTGAGTCCAACATTGATTTAGTGTGATTTTGCCTTGGAATGTGGTTCCAGTATGACTGATGTTGTGTTTGAATCCACCGAGTCATGTAGCCACGAACCGAGGCTTTTGGTATTCCAAAAACAGGTTCAGGACCCACAAACATTGCTGCGGAGCCTGCCTGGCCAGGAGTCTGCATTTTCATTGCCCTGTATTCCCCTGTGTCCTGGCACCCAGGAAAGTGTAACTTTGTTGTGGTTAGCCAGGTTTAGGAGCATTGCAGACAGTTCCAAACCAACCTTGAGTTGACTTGTTGAGATGCCAAAGCTTTTATGGCCGCTTGACTATCAGAGAAGATAGTAATGTCCCTGCCCTTATATCTCCTCCTCAAGTTCTCTCGCAGACAAAGTTCAATGGCATATATTTCCGCCTGGAAAACAGTGGCATATTTCCCCAGGGAAGCATAAGCATTAAACCTAGGGGTCATACCATGTATTCCTGCGCCGGCTCCATTGTCAGTCTTGGATCCATCGGTATACCAAACCAAATTCCGAGACTGACCAGGAGATCGCTCACTACCGCCCCAGGTAAGCTGGGTTTTGTATGGTCTGTGTGTATTTATCCGTTTTGGCATTGTATCACTGTTATAATTACTCATCATACATAGTGCATATGCAGCATGCATGAAATCACAATAAGTGTCCGGGGTTTTTTGATGACAAACACTGGAAAAAACAAAAAATATTATACACATTTTTTAATGTCATGTTTCATTAGCTACATGCAGACCTTAAATTAGTTTATTATACCTATGTTTTGGTTAGTGTTATATCACCAAAAAGCACTCCACTTTTTCACAAATGGAAATATGGAAATATGATTTCCCTTATGACGTGTATGCAAGCGGCGGTTAAATACCCTATTTTTTCTTATCTTATGGTTAATTCTTAACCCTTAAAATGGCATGCGGGGTTAAATTACTTGACCTTACTGGTCACCCTTTAATTACTTATAAGTAATTACCTATTTCCAAATAAACACGTATGAAAGGGCGGAATAAATATTTCAATATATGGGAAAATGTTGGTATACCTACAGTATAGCAAGTACTTAACGTTCAATTTCCTAAAATTCTTGTTTAATAAAAGAAGTGATCGAGGAGCACTTAACCAAATTCGCATTCTCGCTTTGGTATATTACCTGCGTGTCAGTGTTAAAGTCACAGATAAAAATTATGAAAAGACTACATCAGTCCGGCGGGAAGGATTTTCATTCAAGATCATAAGTAATAAAATATTTATTTTTTACACTTAAAAAAATGAATTTCCAGTAATGACTGCAATTAGCCCAGTATGTAGATAATTTTCATGACTTTAATTTGTAACAGGTTGAAAGGTTTAGAAGTTGTAGCAGGTGATTTCCTGAATATGACTTTATAGTTTTAGACTCGAAAAAAGTGTGCAGTGGTGGGGGGTGGAGGGTTAAAAGTGCTAAAAACGTGTTTTTCGCTTCTGCAAGCGCCATTGTTAATTTTAGAGGAATTCGTTCAAAATTTTTTTTTTAGGTATTAAAAAAATGTATAATTTGAGTCCGGCTAAAATTGATTTTGTCCATTTGTTTATGAAAAAATGCAAAAAAAAACCGTTAAAAATAGCCATTTTTTAAAATGTTGATAATTATTGCAAAAATATTTTTTTATTCATTTTTGCCATTGCAAAACATCGGTTTTGTAATTCCTAATTAAATAAGAGGTTCTAAAGCATGATGGGATCATTTGTTGCTAAGATAATTGAGTTTTACTGATTTTAGAGCCCTAATCTACAATTAATTACAAACTGTCTTTTACTTTTTCGAGACTTGTATTTTACTAATTTAGAAACGAAATAAAAAAATTAATATTTAGTCCTTTGTTTTGAGCCTTGAGAAAAAGGTAATTTTTTGTTAATAAACAATTGGAGCGGAAGCGCCCCCCTGCATAAGTAAAGAATTTTAAACCAAGGAATTTGAAAAGCTGGCTTCAAAACAAATATTAAAAAAAAGAAGTCTCTATGACTAGTAGGAACCGAATTACCAATTTTTTTAAGTAATATTTAAATTGTTTATATTAATAATTAAGAAATAATTTGGACGGCATTCAATAGTATAATACTTAAACTTTTAAAGTGACTGATACTTTCGTCGGCGCCAGGGAGGTAGTGGTGGGGATAGAAGCTATCGGACTGACATGCCGAGTCAAAAACTGAAATCGAGAGGTTAAATCAGCGGAGCGCGAACAAAATACCCATATGTTTGCGAATTTTTATCGGATCAACCTTTTTTATCTAGGGTAGCGCAAAAAGTTATAGATAATGGTGCATTGAGTTTTTAAAAATTATCATTATTTTTTTTTAATTTAAATCCATGCGTCTCAGCTTATTTTAAATTGTAATATTAAAGGCACTTTAGGAATCGAAAAGCCAGATTGGTGTTCATGAATCCTCCAATTAAAACGGTATTGGCGAGAGATCAATTAATATATCTGAAACTGAAATTTAAATTTTAGCTTCAGATTTATTAATTGATATGTCGTCTAATAGGGTTTAAGTTTAAGTATTATACTATTAAATGCCGTCCAAATTATTTTTTAATTATTATAAACAATTTAAATATTACTTTAAAAAATGATAACTCGGTTTCTACTGGTCATAGACACTTCTTTTTTATATATTTGTTTTGAAGCCAGCTTTCCATATTTCTGGGTTTAAAATTCTTAACTAATGCAGGGGGCGCTCCGGCTCCAATTTTTTATTAACAAAAAAGTACCTTTTTCAAGGCTCAAAACGAAGGACTGTATATTTTTTTTTATTTCGTTTCTAAATTAGTAAAATATAAGTCTCGAAAAAGCAAAAGACAGTTTGTAATACCTAAAATATTTATAAACAAAAAAGATATAGCCTACTAGATTAGGGCTCTAAAATCAGTAAAACTCAATTATCTTAGCAACAAATGATCCCATCATGCTTAAGAACCTCTCATTTAATTAGGAATTACAAAACCGATGTTTTGCAATGACAGAAATGAATAAAAAAATATTTTTGCAATAATAATCAACATTTTAAGAAATGGCTATTTTTAACGGTTTTTTGCATTTTTTCAAAAACAAATGGACCAAATCAATTTTAGCCGGGCCCAAATTATAGGTTTTTTTAATACCTAAAAAAACATTTTAAACGTATTCCTTCAAAATTAACAATGGCATTTGCAGAGGCGAAAAACACGTTTTTAGCACTTTTAACCCTCCACCCCCCACCCCTGCACACTATTTTCGAGGCTAAAACTATATAGTCATATTCAGGTAATCACCCGCTACAACCTTTAACACCTTGCAACCTGTTACAAATTAACGTCATAAACAGCCCTTATTTTTACCTACAGACTGGGCTAAATATAAACTATTATCAAATGTTATGGTGAAGAAATAGCCTGTTAGCGGTAAAATTACTAGTTGATTAGTAACGACTTTTAAGCTTAAAACTAAGTAAGCATATCGATAGTTTTATTGATATATCAATAAATATTGATATATCTATAATATTTTAATATTTGACATTTAGCATTTAATATTGCTTAGCCCCACTTAAAGCCATAATTAATAGTGAGCTACCTTCGCAATTTCTCTTTCGCCTGCATGACGATTTAAAATACGTCTTTTCCTTTTTACGCAAAAATATGTTTGTAATTCGTTAATCCGACCCCAGAGTTAACCTTTATTTATTACCGAATTTCTTTCAGGCGTGGAATGTGAAAGAGAACAAAATACGACGCGGCCAAATCCCAAAAATTATCCAGACAAACTGCATTTTACGATTTTAATTCACTTTAAGTCTGAAATATTTCCCAAATCACTTCTGTAGACGTCCTTGTAATTTAAATTTTACTTCTCTTATATTCGAAACTTGCGGGTCGCATTATAATTTCACGTGTGGGTGACACAGAATAGAAGCAGGTTTTCAATGCATTACACCTTTCATTATTTTTAATTCTTAATTATTTGCATATTCATTATTTTGTATAATTTTTATTAATGTTATTTTATTGTTGGGATTCTTTAGCACCTTTAGGAATTAACATTTTATTAGACACGACAATTTATAAGAAGCATCCGCTGTAATTGTTGTACAAATCCTATGGTTCTAACTTCGAAGAAGTAAATAGGTCTTGCGAAATGTTTATATATTTTAGGATAGTTTAGTGCAACGTAAATTTTTATCTTGCAAAGCAATACTATTGGTTAGCTCAGCACCAGCACTATAATTTTACAGGTGGGTTAGATTAGAACTATAGATATTTTTATATAGTAGTGGCAAATACAAGTTTTAAAAATTCTTTAGGTACTCGTCAGATGAGACCCTGTCGATCCTGATTCCAAGGTATAGACTTTGTACATACACAACTTAGAAGTCCTAAAAAACCCCTTAACAAACATTTTTTCCACAATTCAATAGCAAGACTACCACCGTTTTTAAGAACAAAATCATCCAAAATACCTCCTTTAAATAATAATTTGAATTAAAATTATTGGTTAATTATGCCGTATGGGTTTTTTAGATTCCTTAAAATGTTATATTTTTTTGGCTTGCGTCTATTTTGGGGGCTGAAAGATTTCATAATTATCTCCAGTGAAACAAGTATAGGACGTTATAGACAGAACAATTCTAAATATACAATAGCACTGTGCAAAAAAAAATAACAGGAGGTTTTATAAAAACAAGCGGATCTGCATACTAACAGACAGTCAGGCGTCACTAGGGGCACTAGTAAACCCAAGGTAACGTCCAAGCTCCAAATGCCAAAAATAACTGGAAGTCCTGGGAGAACGCAACTGGGTAACTCTCCTGTGCATGGGCGTAGCTGTTAAACTGTAATTTTGACGAGCTGATGAAGTTTTTTTATAGAAAAAACTAACCAGAACTAACAAACAACAACTTCCAAACTATTACCTAGTTCTGGTTAGGTTTTCCTCGAACAAAATGAAAAAATAGTCTTAATTATATGATTTTTTATAGGCAAAAATAGAGTGGACCTCACTTCCAGATATTTACCTTATTTGTTTTTTTTTCGTAATTTGTGTATTTTTATTTAATCCATAATGCTTTAAAGCTAAATTTAAATCCTTTTTCTTGATCCGACAACGTTGCAAATTCTGGCCTTTTACTTAACCTAAAAACCTAGTGTTTTTTCGACTGTTAATTTCATTTTTCTCTGCAAAAATGCATTTTTCGGATTCTTTTTTATTGAAATTTACTAAACAAAATGTGTACTTTTTATCTGTAATATTTATTTTTTTCAAATTTAATTGAGCTAAACGACCCGAACCCCTGATTTTTATATGTTTTTTTAATTACTACCTTCACTGCCAATGTGAAACTCATATGGTAAAAACAACGATCAAAACAAACAATATAATCTAGGATTTTCTTTGTCTGCCCCCCCTTACATACAATCCTGGCTACGCCCTTGCTCCTGTGGGTACTAGGACATTTGGGAATAGAATTGTTGCCTTCTGATGAGTTAGCCAGACAGGGATCATCCACTTCATATTTTGGACCAGAACCTGTCCTTGGAGTGACCAAAACCACAGCACGAGGGCAAACACGAGGAATCCTGGGGGAGGCTTAGTAGAATAAGACATGGAAAAGGAAGGAAGAACTACTCAGACAAAGGAGGAAAATACTTCGCGTAACAGTAGGGCTACTAACAGCTCGATAAACTAAGAGGACACCTACACAACATAGGCTCATACAATGGGGACCCAAGTTGCAGAATGTGCGACGAGGGGGAAGAAACTGCCCTCCATATCATATGCGAATGTGAAGCGTCAAATCACAAAAGACAGGTATTATTTGGGCAACCGAAAAATAAGCCCACAGGAATATATCAACCACCCAGTTTCGGGTTTCTACATACTTGTTGAAAGAACAAGACTAATTGGAGGATTGGTATAAAAAATAATGGGAGATTAGGCACAAAAAACCTAAGAGGCTTTCAGGGACGAAGAAGAAAAAGAAATATACAATAGCCTTCTCAAACAGCGGCTTTTAGTAAACGTAAGAAACCAAATATTGGTTAAATTTTAAAATTAATTTTCCTGCTACAAAATAACTTAATTTTAAAAGAAATTTAGCAAAAAGGCCATAAAATTAATTTTCTTCTACATGTTTATTTACTAAGTTTTTCTTCTCGCAATATAGGGCGCCATTTTTAGTACCTTGGAAAACCCCAAAATAAATACGGGATCGATTTTTCACAATAAGACAACTGCAAATTAGTGGTTTGACCATATAGGAAGAGTAGAATCGGTGAGGACAATTTATCGCCGAATAAGGTCTTATATTTTCATACCGTCCTCATCTTCTACTACCTTTGGTTTCAGACCACCTTTGGTGTGAAGTAGGAAGGGACAAAGATAGTTATGTTTAACCTATTAGGGAATTATGGTCGTATAAGAAGGACACGTAGTGGAAGATGGTATATCCAACTTTCTATCGAATAGCTTGTTCACCGCACTATTAAAGGTTTTAATAGCCTTCACACCATACCCCAATAGACTATGTCTGGACATGATGACAAGAAGGTTGTAAAATTTTCCACAGCCTCATTAATACTGGGGGCTACGTAGCCATTGGCGTAGCTGTCGGAAGGCTAGGCGGTGCAGTGCACCAGGGCCCTCAAGCTCATGGGGGCCCCTCGGTCCCTAAGCGACCTTCGAAAAGTTAAATAACTATTGTAATCACATAAAGAATTATCAAATTTTTATCTCCTTGTCATGAAATATCTAATAGCTTGAACTTAACTTGCAACGAGGCTTTAAATATGGCAACTTATTTAAAAAAAAATTGAAAGTAGGGAGTGCCCCTAACGAATAATCATGCACGATTAATCACGATAAGAAGTTTACATATCTTTCTATACAGTTGCTTCAAAATAATAAGTAGAACATAACTTGCTATGAAATCGTCGAAACATTAAAATAATAAGTGACAAATTATTAAGTTTCAAAATAGAACATTATTTTTATGAGCGCGTTAATAATTATAAGTATGACAGAACAAATCTCAAATATACTTTAGTACGAATTCTAAAGTAAAATGCAATATAACCTTTCTACAAAACATCTCAAAGCAGAGCTACGCTCTCGATTTTTTTATCTGGTCTTGTAGCCCATTGTACTCTAAATTTCATAGATTAAGTTTTATCCCACGTAATTAATTTAATTGAAATTAATATTAATAGTGTAATTCATTTTTTGGGCAAACTATGTGTAAATATTTCCAGATTACGTTAGGATTTACTTTTAGTGCAACATAATGTAGACATTTACGGTATTCTTGTTGCAAAGTAGGTTTTTTTAAGTCCTTGCTATAAATTGTGTTATCTTATTTAAATATTATCTTCTGCATTACATTGCACTACAGCTGACAATAAAGAGCTTGAAATTAAGTAACTCTGCACCTTTAAAGTATTTATATTTTAACCAGTATAGTGCCCCAGTTAATTATTTCCCCCAGGGACCTTGGTTACGTAGCTACGCCACTGTACATAACGGTCGTTTGGACATTTCCAATCGCCATTTTCTAAAAAAAAAAACAACCAACGAAAATGGGTTTAGGATATAATACAAGTTTTATATTAGGAATGACTTGTAGAATTTAAAGATTAAAAAATATACAGGGTTTTCCATTTAAAAATCAAAATTTGCGCCACTTCCGATTAAACCGAAAGTGATTGATAGATTTTATTATATCCAAAATTGGCAAAAGTAATAATAAGTTTTTTATAGAATACCGAGTTGAATACGTAAAGTTTTCAAAAACCTTAACATTGATATTTAAAGAACGAAGGAAAAACTACTCAGACAAAGTAGGAAAAGACTTCGCAACAGTAGGGCTGCTAATAGGGCACGATTACCTAAGAGGACACCTACACAAGATAGGCTCATACAATGAGGACCCAAACTGCAGAATGTATGAAGATAGGGAAGAAACATCCTGCTATAGCCTGTGAGAATATATCAACCAACCAGTCTCGGGGTTTTACAGACTTGTAGAAAAAACAAGGCTAATGGGGGGATTGGTATAAAAAATAATGGGAGATTAGACACAAAAAGCCCAAGAGGCTCCCAGGGACGAAGAAGAAAAAGAAATATACAATGGCCTCCTCAAACAGCGGCTTTTATTAAATGTAAGAAACCAAGCGGCAGTAACATTTTCTAAAAGTTTTATTGTAGCTATTAATGGATAAATTTTAAAATTATTTTTCTGCTACAAAATTTTAAAAGAAATTTAGCAAAAAGACCATAAAATTTTTCTTCTAAATGTTTATTCATCAAGTTTTTCTCCTCTCAAATTAAGGCGCTACTTGAAAAACCACAAAATAAATACGGGATCGATTTTTTACAACAAGAACAAATGCAAATTAGTGGTTTGACGATGTAGGAAGGGTAGAATCAGTGAGGACAGTTTATCGCCGAATACGGTCTTATATTTTCATACCGTCCTCATCTCGTACTATCTTTGATTCCAGACCACTTTGGACAACGATTGGTGTGGAGTAGAAAGGTACTAAGATAATAATGTTTATCCTATTAGGGAATACATTATGGCAATGCAAGAAGAAAAAAACGTAGTTGAAGATGGTATATCCATCTTTTCACTTGTTCACCGCTTTAAGTAACCTTCCTTATCTTTAGATCTTACCCCAATAGACCATTTCTGGACATGATGATAAAAAGATTGGGAAATTTTTCACATCCTCACAAATTTTGGGGGCTACGTAGCGGTGGGTATAGGATATAATACAAGTTTTATATTTGGAATAACTTGTAGAATTTAAAGACTAAAAAATATAAAGGGTGTTTCATTTAAAATATCAAGTTTACGAAACTTTGGGTTGAACCAAGAGTGATTGACAGATTTTATTATATCTAAAATCGGCAGGAATAAAACTGTGTTTTTTATAGAATATGTAGCTTTTGGAAATCTAAAAAGTGATATTACATAAGAAACAATACAAAAAAAAAAAAGTCAAGTAAGATTAGCAATTAACGCCTGTATGGGAAAAACATTGTTTTGTATAATAACATCCTACAAATTGGTTTTAATTTAATCATGTTTTATGATGAAAAAGGCTTCATAAAGGGCCCATCCAACAGAACGAAGGAAGAACTACTCAGACAAAGTAGGAAAAGACTTAGCATAGCAGTAGGGCTGTTAATAGGGCACGATAACCTAATTGGACAGCTACACAAGATAGGCTCATAGAATGGGGACCCAAGATGCAGAATGTGCGAGGGAAAAGAGACTACCTACCATATCCTGTGCGAATGTGAAGCGTTGAATCACAAAAAACAGGCATTATTTGGGCAACCGAAAATGAAAGGGCCCAATATATATATATAATATATATATATATATATATATATATATATATATATATATATATATATATATATATATATAATTAGTCTATTACACAGATTATTATAGAACAAGACTAATGGGACGATTGGTATAAAAATGTTTCTTTCTCAAAAAGCACCAGTATGGGGAAAGAAGAATAAGTCAAAGAATGTGAAAAATGACTTAATTCAAAGTAAACGGTAATTAAAATAATTTAACTTTCCTTGAAAACTATATGGCAATTCTGGGATCAGTTTTAATTAAAAACCTTTCAGAATTTTCAAAACAGTTTACAGGAAAATTTATATTTAAAACTTTAATTATTGTTTAATTTGCATTAATTCAATTATTACATTTTTGTCTTATCCCCATACAGGCGACAATTGGTAATTAAAATCAATTTTCGGGAGTTTATTTTACAAAAAAATGACTTAGTTAATTATTTACTTATTAAAAATTAATTTTTATAGGTTGATAAATTTTGAACCCTACTGTAACGCCAATGAATTTGCAGTTCAAGTTTTTAAGTGGACCCTCGGCTTCTCTGTCATGCCTAAATACGCACCGCTTCCGATATCTGTACCCGGCCAGTGCAAGATTCACTTGCGATATCAACTTTTTTTAAAACTGCACTATAAAAAGGGAAAGTGTATGCATTTTAAAGAGAGAAAGCCAGACTTCGGTGCAATTAATTTAAATCTACAGGTTTTATTATTTTGGAAAACGCATTTAAGTAATGGTCTTGCATATACTCGTAAGTCGAAGTACGTAAGATGTCCCATTAATCCACATAGAAGCAAATCGACGACAACAACTATTACTTTCACGATTATCTGATTGCTAATCACCAATAAGATAACATAAATAAGTGTAGAAAAGATCTTAAACATGGTTTGTTTTGAAATCATTGAGAAATAAAGTTAATTAATTACTTGTTTGTATAGAATAACAAATATCTATAGCTAATAATTCCTTTATAATTGTAACGGATACATTAAAAAAAGATTAGTTTTTTTTCTGTTTTGTTGCGCCCCTTAGAAGGAACCACAAGGTTAATAAAAAAGACAACCGAACCTAATTTTTTTACTTAATACCTTAAAATAAATAACAAAAAACACAATATTTTCCCAACCGCTGTGTTCACACATCGTCGTTGTGGTTGGGCCCAGTAGGATCTTTTGGAACATGCGCTAGAGTTGCTGGTTATCGGCAACTCTCTTGGCTAGCGTATCGAACGGGATCCGAAGCTAAGATGAATACAAGGCTTTAACTCAAGGTGTTAGCATACCGTGCTGATGAGTGAATGACATCTTGTGCCTTAAACAGGTGTCTCCAACGGTGCCTTTGAGATACAGGGCGACCCCTCAGAGTATCTAGCCTTTCTGCGGTAATGCGGGGCTCTGCCGTGGTGGACTATTACTTCCCTAGCTCCAAACATAGAAAAACAGTGACAAAGGTGCGCTGACCGAAACGGATTTATCCGTTGCCACTCAGGGTCACAAGCAGACAAAGGTGCACCAACCGAAACGGGTGAATCCGTTTCGTAAGGTGCCCCTGAAGTCACCGGCGCCTGGTTCACGAGGAAGGACTAATCCATCCCGAACAAACAGGTGCTTAGGAAGGGTTTCCTGAATCCAAACAGAAGGCGGACAGAACCGCCTTTATAGGAAAAAGGGTTCCCTGGCTTTAAACAGAAAGCGGATAGGACCGTTTTCATAGGATAAGGCCGGAGATGCGGCCTCAGAAAGAACATCTGGTTCCTGTAGCAAGAACCTGGTAGCTACCCAAGTCACTAGACCGGGAGAGAAGGGCATGATGGATCTAATCGTCTGCTCGTCATACTCTTCAGGAGACAGGGACACCAGAACACATCAGAACACATTGTGCTCGTGACCGGTAGCGACACGAGTAAGAGGAGATGTAAGAACTCCCTCCCAATCTGGTATCGGATTCATTAGAAGTCTGATCCTATTGGGAGAAATATAAAAAGGTGTGAGCCACAATAGACCGAGCGGTCGCAGTGGAGGGCGTAAAAAGTCCACCCACTTTAAACCTACCTACCTAATATTTTATAGGATAAGGAATATTTTATATCTCTATCTGTAAGCCAATTAAAGACTTTTTTGAATGGTTACCATGGAAACCCACAATATTTGAAATAGGTTTCCTAGGCGATATTACTTTACCGCCTAAAAACCCCCCAATAGCACTAAAATCCCCTTGTATTTACTAGAAATATTTAACTTTTAAAAAATCCTGTATAAATTATCAAGTGTTTAATCATTTTTGCAATAATCTGTATAATGTTTAGGAGCCTCGTTTATTTAACTTTTGAAACACATTGTTTAAAATTTACAAAATAAGGGTTATAACAATGTTTGCTAAAACACATATTATACCCTAGTATAATACTTAAGACATGTTCGGGCCAGATGTACATAGAACATTCTATATATAAAACCATAAAAAGGACTAAAATCTCCTTATTATATTTTAAATATTTAACTTTAAATAAACCTGTATATAATAAAAAAGATATTTTGTTTTCAAGTTTTTGGTGATTGTTGCAATAATTTCTATAATCCATAGAAAAGCTTAATTTATTTAACTTTTAAAACAGAATAAAATTATTAAAAACAAAACCATGTTATTCAAGACACATAATATGATTAAAAATCCTCCTGTATTTTGGCCTATAAACATAAAAGTTTTCAAAATCCAAATATGATAATATTCCTTATTTTCGTCATAATGTTTTAAAAGTTTTCATACTATACCATATCCCACTGGTTAAATATCATTGGTCACGATAATGCCACTGTGGAAAGCAGTTTTTGTTCTTTATTAGTTACAAGAAAACCCTGTAGAATGAATAATAATATAATTTATTGACCTTTTTAAACATCATGTCTATAATTTATTATTAAAAATAAAAATATCGAAAAGAAATTTCCATGTGTACCAAGACAAACACAGTGGCCTGCATACGCGAAACGCAAAAGATTTAAATCTTCCTTCGTAAACATCCCTTGCTCTCCCAGAGCGAGATTTTGTATTAAAAGGGCACAGTTTCGTGTAAAATTGTGCATAGGGTCCTAAAACATTCCAAATTTTCCAATCCAAGTATAATTTTCAACCTGAATACCGTATTTCCCTAGATATTACAAAAAAAGACACAAGCTTAAAATCAACTGACAGGTTGACCAACCTTGTACATACGACGTCCTTGTGTGTGACAAAAGCTGAATTTTGCCGACTGAGAAGGTAAAAAATCGCGATTTTTGGTCAAAAATTCGTAATATTTTTTTAAACGTGTTTTTTACCCATTTTTAAGTGTCGTAGAAAAATGGTAAAGTAGTTTTTAAAAGGCGAATAAACGATCTAATGGAATCTGCAAATGTTTTTTGATAATATTTATAAATAAAGCGAGAATTTGCCATCAAAGTCGACCCGATGTAGTGGTTGTACCCAAACGGTACAACCTATGCTACTGAATTTTTATGGGCTTTAAGGGGTAAAGGGGCATCTTGTGTAATAATTAAACCTAGATTGTAGTAATTAAATCATTTACTACAAATAAATTTGTTATTTAAGTTCAATATGCTTTTTTTCATTTAAAAGTCAGGTAGCCACTAGAAAATTAGCGAAAAACGTAAACAAAAATTATACTAGCGTCTGTGCATACTTTAAGCGGTAATTTATTATAAAAAAGTAAAACTTTTGATTGGGAGCCCCCATCTAACTATTTGCACGGGCGAATTAAGTTTGTCGCTGTTAAAAAAACTACATTTGGCAACATCCGACAAGAGGATAAATCCCACTGTGCGTTCCACGTTTTTATTGGTCTTGCAGATTACGTATGTCCACAGTGATTGTAAGGTTATGGTGTAATTTATTTTATGTTTTATTAAAGTTTATTATGTATTTACAAAACACATTCTAATTTTCTTTTAAACGTTATATTGCAAGCGTTAAAAACAGTTTATGTTTTAAACAAAGTGCCAAGTATTTTCTAGTTTTATGACGTTTTCCCCATCTCTTTCTGAAATATAATTGGATAAATAAAAAGCCGCTTTAACTAACCAGAACTAACCATGACCGACCAGAACTGAGGGGCTTTGAATTTATCTAAAAGGTCGGTTATGGTTAGTTCTAGTTAGTTAAAGCGGCTTTATATGTTCCCCAATTATATTTCAGACGTGAAAATGCAAGGACGTATTAGAAAAGACCCAGTTTTAGACCCAATTCAGCAATATCAGGTTTTTTGTTGTTTTTTTTTTTTCAGCGATCCGTATCGTTCTTACTTTCGTTCTCTTAACGATACTACGCCAACCCATCGTCAACCAATAAAAACGTGGAACGCACAGTGAGATTTATCCTCTCGTTACATCCGCGCCTCAAACGACACTCCAAATCGGTCTGTCTCAAAAGGTATGTTGTCAGCGCGCTGTTGCCAGTGTCAAACTATTGTTGGCAAAAATGCATTTCACAAGAACAATGTATTGACTGCTTTAATGTAAATAAAATCGTCCCCTTTCTCACACGTCTTTAGTTCCTCCTTTTTGTACACCACCAGCATTCCATTTTTATCAATATTTAAAATTATTTACCCAATAGCACTTTTAACTTTGTGTACTTAGGTAATATTTTCACAAGGTTTAATTGAGAATAAATATGACAAGATAAACCATCCTGTAACCTTTTTCACATTCTTTACATAGGATTGTGTTTAGCCCTTTACCTGCCTGAAATAAAAAGGATGTCCTTATACCTTTTTGGCTTGATGACAGCTGAGCTGTTGTACATGTTTGAGAAATTGAAAAACTTTAAGAGAGTTCGATAATTTTTGCCCAGGTTAAAATTAAATTTACAGTAGAAAAAGAATCGAGAGCATTTTGTCTCGAATTTCAAGACGAGACGAGACAAAATAAAATCCTTCGAGACAAGCTCGAAACGAGACGAGACATCTCGAAAAATTTTAATGACTTAAAACTTAAGTGAACTAACTGTAATAAATCTCCAACAATATATTTCTAGTTCTTAAGAATAATACAGGTTGTTTAAGATTTAGTGTTACAAACTTCGACAGCAGTTGGATCTTGCAAAAATAAGTTTTTATAAACATAGGTCAAGAAATGCATCGTTTCAGAAAAACAGGGTGTTAAAAAAAGAAGCTTAAGTTAATGGCTTTAAAAAGTATATAACCCTGTGGTTTTATTATTTTTTAATTATTTTGAATATTTCACTCATGTACATATTTTCCCATAAGAGAAGTGGTATTATGGGAAAATTACAAGCGAAATTCCACGTCGTCTAGGCAACGTGGTTTTTCCACTTACTGTCAAATTGATAATACGAAATTTTTAAAAATAATGACGGTTTTTAAATTAATATTCAATTTTTAGTTAATAACTTTTATCGTTTTTTGATTCGTGAAATATTCTCCTAAATGCCTATCGTGCTTTAAAATTAACCAATTTATTTTACTCTGTGTTTTTCTTTAAAAATTTCACTCTCCCTCGGACTCCTGAAATAATGAGAAAACGCGCTATAGTGAAAAATTATCATAATTTTTAGGCACTCGTATTATTACCCCGATAAAACAACTTAAAATCAACTATTTTGTCTCTTAGATTTTTTAAATTTTGCTTTGCTTTCAGAAAAAAATTTAACCGATTCTTTTTTTTTACTCTTTTGAAAAAGTAGGATTATCTTTGTCTCCGAAAAAACTCAAATAACGAAAAAGTTGTATTTTAAGTTTTTTATCAAAATGTGTTTTAAAAAATTATTACAATTAAACCTTTTTACTTTAAGACCCTGTTTTCCAATTTAAACGATGTATCCGAACTTATGTTTATAGGCTTTTTTTAAGATCTAACTGTGTAAAAATTTTTTAAAAATATTGCTAAATCCATAATTTTAAAAATTTCTCGAAAACATTTTACCTGTGTTTTGTAATAGAGTTTATGACTTATGTTCCATTATCTTTTAGATTTTTTTTCTATTTTGTGGACATTTCTATGTCACTTATATCTTATATGTTCTATATTTTTATTTTAAATAAAAAACAAATTATTAGGTTCATAACTTTATTTTTAGTTGCATTTTATGGGTGTCCGTCAAATCACCAATTTTTTGAGAAAACTACAAAATTTTAAGAAAAGCTCAATCACGTCATTTTTTATTTTACAAGGCGTGTTATAAAAAAATATAAGCATTTATACAGGGTGTTCCATTTTTAAAAAATATTAATTCACCTTCTTACTTTTTACAAGCTTCAAACCCAAGAATGAACTAAGGAAAAATGTCAAAACATTTTAAAAAGGCAACCGCTCTATAGATCTTTAAATAGTAAAAACATGCAAAAACTATTGCCTCATCCCGAATAAAACGGTGTGTCGGAAAAGTATACAGGCGGCGGCACTTTTTGATACCTATGCAGAGGGTTGTTTTTGAATTTTTTTCTGTTAGTTGAGGATTTGCCGCTATTATGTTTTAAAAAGTTTTAATTTAAACTAAAAACAATGCATCTTTCTTAAAATACATACCAGTTTGCAGCAGATTTTGCAATTAGTTTGTAGGTATATAGTGTACTGGGTGAGTCAATGATGGCGAGGAGTAAGTAATTTAATGCCTTGAATATAAGATGTGTAGATAATGTGCATATGTAAGTATTAGGTATATGGTTAAATAATATGTTAAATTTTAACGATATTTTGAATTAGACAGGGCACGTCCATAAAGTATTAGGGTGCTACAAAAGTAATTTTTTAAAATTTAAAATAGAATACCTATACCTACTCATATTTTTACAGTTTTGGATTCTATTTATTTAATTGTAGAAATTCCTATACCTACTTCATAGTTTATACCCAGAAAGTTACGTAGGTATAAGAATATTGCTATTTAGGATGGTTTGGGTATACTTAATTATTATGGAAAAAGTTAAAAATTGGTAAAAAAATTGAGAATGAACATTTCTAGAATTAAACATTGGAATTAATAATGTAATGATAAAATATGTGTGTTCCATTTAAAAAATATGTCTTTTTATCACTACCTTGTGCATTGTGCAGACATAAGAATTAGTTTAAAAATGTGTAACATGTACCTAAAAATAAAAATCGACGGGTCCAAGCATTTTTATTAAACTTGCGAACTAATTTTTATTGAAATTATCCTATACATTACTAACATTACTAATGCACTGTATATTAATATTAATTTAATTGAAATAAACCAAAACAACTTGAGACAAACGAGACAAAAGGAGACGAGACGAGACGAGACAAACGTTTGTCTCGTCTCGAAATATATTATCTTAAAATTTCGAGACAAGACGAGACAAGGCTTTATCTCGTCTCGTCTAGTCTCGCGGCAACTCTAGAATAAAACAACAGCATTCATTTTTTGGGTATAACAATCGCCAGAACTAACAATAAATTTAACTTTGATATCTATCGAGATATCTATTGAAAACTTACTTTTTCAGATACAACCATCCCAAGTAACTTTACTCACCCAAATTAACACATATTAGCAGATATAGGTCTATATTTCATAAATGCTTTTGTGTTCTTTGAGAGAAATATAATTTTAATAAAAAATTAAACACCGTCCGCTCTATTTCCATAAATTACGGCTATAAAGGTAAAGTAATGAATAATAATTTTTTGTTATAAGTGCTCTTATTACCACCATATTTAACTTGTATTGTATTTTATTTTTTTTTCGTTTATTGTAATTTTGCTGCTTGGTTTAGAAATAGATATATCATATAATTTTTAGCATATAATATAATTTAAAGCCGTTCTTCTGATGAAAACCTTATTATAAAATTACTCCAAGAAGTAATAAACGTATTTTTAAAATTCTTGACTTTGGCAAATAAGCAACTGTGACCTGTGGCAGCCAGGTTTTTTTGGTGAAACTATCCTTATAGTATCATGCAGTTTTTAGACAATTGCAGCAGAACCGCAGGAAATAAACAAATTCACATTTTAAAACTCATCTAAATAAAAATTCGTATTCCATTTAAAAAAAAACGTCACTTGTGCTGTAACTCTTTTGTTTTTGTTTTAAATATTTTTCTGATTAGATTACTGAATTCTACGGAAAAAAATACACGAAAAGGCTATATTCGTTTTTTAAAAAAGGACAGGGAAGTTCAAAAATAAAGCCCTGTTTACTTTAAAATGGATAACCCTGTAAACCGTCTTTTTCAAAACTTGTTGTACCATACAATATTTTGAGCCAAAGTATCTTTATGTAACAAAGAACGAAAATTTGACAATATTTTAGCAGGTGTAGGGAGATTAGATACCCAGCGTGGAAATTGTACAATATTTATTAAATAATAAGCCCTAAATGTGCATATTTTTTAAAAAATTTCGCTTAGTCACCAAAATTTAGATTTATTCTTGTTTTGTACACTCGCGTTTCGTACACCTTAAAAATTTCCTCCAAATATCTTATTTCGTACACAAAATTAATTATTCAATTTTCGACATCTCGTTTCGTACACCAAAAACTCAGATAGGTTCCTGTCTCTGGTGGTTCGTAAAATATGGTAAAATGAATTAAAAGTAATTTTATAACTAAATATTAAAATATTTATTGCTCACACATAAGATGCAGAAATATAAAATATTTATTTAACTAATAGTGATATTAAAAGAATCTAATAATAATATACAAGGTGATTCACGTTGAGTGTCCTATTAAAACTTCTGGGAAACCAAAAAAATGTTTAAATATATATAAGCTACAATTTAAAAATATTTTGGCAAGTGCAGCGTTGCCAGATCTAACCGAAACCAACGGCAACATTGTAATTTTAAATAGAACATCCTGTTTTTTATTGCATATTCGGATTCTACACAAAATTCTAAGTAAGTTTTATTAACATCTTCCTATACCTTTATCTTACTGTTTTTAAGAAAATAATTAATCACTATTTTTTTAAGGAAAATCACCATGGGGTTAGACAATGCATGTATTTAAAAGATCTACATGCTATTATAGCAATATATCCTACAGGATGTCCCAAAAAATTTGCATTTTTCCCGATATTAAATAATGATTAAAACTCAATTTTTTTAAATACAACATACTGTATTTTATCCTATTTTTAAATAGACCAATAATTTACCTACAAAATGTCCATACATGTTTCTATACCCATCTGCCACCGTTTTTTAAATACAAACGAATTCTAATTTTTTTCCTGTTTTTAAATACTATCTACAGTAAACCACCGACTTGATTTACAATTTTCCTGGTAGGCCATGGAAGTTTGTATTTTAAATTGCTCTGACAATTATTTGACATATAAGGTAAAAATTATTTATTTTGTTTAATTAATAAGAAACATAGGCGTGCGCAGGGTAAAGCTGGTGTGGGTGCCCAGATAATAATAATTATAATAATAATAATAATAAAGTGAATAAAACTGGATACGATACATTTCATACATTTGAATCTAAGGATTGTAATTTTTAAATCGAACCTTATCAAATAATAATTTAAATATTTTAAATACAGTAATCTTTTTTAGACTAGTGGGGGTGCCACGGCACCCACGGCACCCACGGCACCACTGTGCGCAAGCCTATGATAAGAAATAAATGCTTAAAAAATTAAAATTTGCTTATATTTAAAAAACGTTGGTAAATGGGTATAGAAAGCTGTATGAATATTTTGTAGATAAATTAGGGGTCTATTCAAAAATGTGATAAAATACAGTATGTTGTATTTAAAAAAATTGAGTTTTAATCTTTATTTAATATCGGTAAAAATGCAAATTTTTTGGGATACCCTGTATGATATATTGCTATAATAGCATGTAGATCTTTTAAATACATGCATTGTCTAACCCCAAAAAAATTCTAGTATCCAGCTCGGTTAAGCACGTAAATATTAAACCTTTTTAACTTGGTGATTTTGCTTAAAAAAAAGTGAATAATTATTTTCTTAAAAACGGTAAGATATAGGTATAGGAAGATCCTAATAAAACTTACTTAGAAATTTGTGTAGAATCCGAATATGCAATAAAAAACAGGGTGTTCCATTTAAAATGACAATGTTGCCGTTGGTTTCGGTTAGATCTGGCAACGCTGCACTTGCCAAAATATTTTTAGAATGTAGCTTATTACCTGTTATGGCCGTGTGCCAAATTTCAAATAGTTCTTTTCTTTGGTTCTCCAGAACTTTTAATAGGACACTCAACGTGAATCCCCCTGTATGTTTTAACTACCTGCCCAAACGGAAAACTTTACTGTTCCTACTTTTGGTGATTTATCACGCCTGAAATATAATTGGAAAAAATAAAAAGCCGCTTTAACTAACCAGAACTAACCAGAACTAACCGTCACCGACCAGAACTAACCATGACCGACCGGAACTAAGGGCTTTTAAATGTGCCTAAATTATCCCTACGTAAAAGTTATAAACAAAATTTTAATAATTTTCAATATGGTATTTATTTGGTTGGTTATTTGGGTCGTCACTATGGTCGGTGTACGAAACGAGAAGCATAAAATTGGTTAGATAATTCAGCGCACAAAACGAGAATATTTCAGGTAAATTTCTGAAGTGTACGAAACGTGAGTGTACAAAACAAGAAAAGACCAAAATTTATACGAGACACTTCCTCGGTCAGTTAACCTCCTTTTTAAATTTTCTAAATGAACCAAATTTGAAATTGGGCAGAAATCGGGATCAATACTTTCGGCACCGGCTAAACACTAACTAAATCTGGTACTGGTATTTCTGCTTAAACAAAGAATTTTTTAATTCATACAAACACCAAATTAGGAGTTAAAACATCGCTCGTTTGAACTTAGGCCTTGTTCGCCGTCTTAAACAGTTTCTGTACAAAATGCCCCAGTTCGTAGGTCAGTCACCTTAACATACTACACAGAAACATAAAAGAATAAAATGATGGGTATTGGTTTCGTAATTATTTGAAAATGCTTAGAATACTAGTTAATTTGTAACTCATTATATTAATAAACCCAGATAGAAGAAGCGAGTTATATCCTCTATATAACGAATACTCGACTTCCTGCTACACAACTTACTAGTTCGAAAAGATTGCAGTTATTTGCCGTACGTAAGTGATGTTTTACTATTTGCTGCGTTAGATATTATAGCAGAATTTCTCTTGAATAGACTAGAAGCTACTTATTATGTTTGTATAACATTCGCATCGAGAGGTCGGAAGCACAATAAAAACAACAAAACGATTGGAGACGAGGCAGAAAATGCGTTCCTGGCTCGACATAGTTTAAATGTGACGTCACCGTTACTTAAATTATGGTATTTAAAGTTATTCAACTTTGCTTATACGAGTTCCCATGACTAGTGTTGTAAAATGAAAATATTGAAAATTTCCTAACGTGTCTCAGAAATATTGAAAATATTAGAAATTTTGAAAATATCGAAAAAAAATTAGTTTTAAACCTTCAAAACAATGATTTCAATATATTTCTTATACTTTTGTGCAGTATAGTCTGTCTCAAAGTATACCGTGTTAGCTCTTGCCTTCAGGATTATACCTGCCGACAGCAATAAAACTGCGGATGGGTAGGTATTAAAGGATCGAACATTAGGGACGGACTTTAATAATATAAAGATTTATAATTTATTGTTTATTTATTAGTGTATAATTTTAAAATTACATTAAGAAATTAAATTTATAACTGCATTATCTATACATAATTACATTTTTAATCTAAATATCTAAATCTAATTCTGTTTCACTATCAGAGTCATCATTGAAATTAATTACAATAGGATTTATGTTGTTTTGGATAGAAATGTAAAGTCCTTAATTTTATAATGTGCTGTAGTGAATTTTCCAGCTCTCAACTGGTATGTTAAATTACATTTTTTATCAAATTTATAACACTGGGACTTAAAGTAGGTGTAACATTTTCTGCTCTGATCTTTGATTTTACTTGGTTCCACAAATGCTCTATGGGGTTAAACATACAGTGATACGGAGAGCCGTAAGACAGTATGCCAGCCTGTTCAGCCAAATTATCACATAACATATTGTTTTTTAATTGCGTAGAATTTAGGATTTCCCAAAACTTCTTTTGTAACTGAATCTAAAATAAATATCATTTTCTAAAAATATTCCTGGATTTCAGTTTTTGAACTTGATGAAGCTGGTGCTTTGTGTAGCAGACGGCTGTGGTAGCTTGCGTTATCCATGACAATAACACTGTTGTTTGGAATATTTTTTAAAAGATAATTTTGAAACCAGTTTTTAAAAGTTCTTACTTGTATCCTCATGATAATCAAAGCTAGAATCCTTAATATTCTTTGCAGACAACAGCAAGCAGTTTGGGACAAATCCGTCTTCTGAACCACCGTGTATTATGGAATGCGTTTTCCTTTATTTGAAGGACCTTTCGTCTGACAGTTTTGACTGGAATTAACCCATCCTTTGGATACTGTGTCGTGTGTATCAACCATGTTTCATCAAGGTAAATTATGGATCTGTTTTCTAACCTATATCTTTTATTTCTTGAAGGTAATTAAATCTCCAAGTGCGTAATCTGTGCGATTCCATTACTACTTGTCTTTCGTCTATTTTGCGGTATTTAAATCCCATTTTACAAACAGCTCTATGGAGGGTGGCACGGCTAATATTTATATTGATTTCGTCTTTGTTTAGATTCTTTTTCAGTTTATCCAAGGTAGGAATAACTCCGCTTTCATAAAGACAATATATTTTCCTTCTTATTAGGTCCTGATTACTACTGTCTATACGGTGAGATTGCAAATCACTACGTTTTTTTGTTTTCTTCAATTCTTCACTAATAATAATATCCCTTATCGATGATATTGGAGTTTTTGTAAGTAGACAGGTTTCTTTTAAAGCTTCTTGTTTAATTAGAGCTCTACTGATTAAAGTTTCATACACATTTTTCACAACCTGTTTTGCATTTAATGAAAAAATGATTTCGACGCGACATAGTTATATTCTCGTAAAACAACTTTTTCGAAAAGCACAGTAAAAACGGTTATTCAACACTGCCACCAAAATATTAGCCAAAATATTTATATGCAAATGCACCCCACACGCGCTTTTTCGTATTTATCTGAGCCATTTGGTTTTTGTTTTTCTTCTTCTGTTTAGTAGCTGCATTTTTTATTACAGCGGTAATGTAGCTAAAATTTTACATGTATTTTTTCAATCACTCAAATTATTTAGGTTTTTAAAGTTCGGGGTGCATTTGCACCCCTCTTGGTATCCTACATATACCAATATTTCTAAGTTGTTAACTATAAGATAAGTAATGAAGCTTCAGACTACAAACCAGATATTGTTTTGCATTATAATTGTACTAAAGGAGCTGTCGATGCAACAGACCAAATGGCAGCAAGATATACCACACAACAAAAACTCTTAGATGGCCCATGGCACTTTTTTACCATGTAAATGCTTATAAAATATGGAAAATTAAAAATCCAGATTATGGGTCCGGGCACTTGGATGCAAGAAGGCAATTTCTTCTTCAGTTGGAAAAAAATTTGGCCAAGAAAAATATGGTTTTTAGATTTAAAAATACTAATGGTTTAAAAGCAAGTACAAAAGAAAATATTTTGAAGGTTGTTCCAGAACTGGAGTCGCAAAATATCCCTTCAACGAGACAAGTGGGAATTTAAGGTCGATGTTTCCTCTGTAAAAGATCCAAAGACGGAAAATCAAGACAACGCTGTGTAAATGTAAGTCGTCATGTCATGTAAAGTAAAAAATTAAAATTTTACCCAATTAAGGTTTCTTTATTTTAAGTGTATTAACATAATTTTTACAAAAAAAAAAATATTTGCGGTTTTTTTTTATTTTACATAAAAAGGTGTAAAAATGACAGATAATACAAAAAAAAATGGGGTGCAAATGTTAACTACGTTGTTGGCAAAATGTTTAACAAGGAACCAACTTCAAGTTAAGTAAAGTATATAAAATAACTTAAACCAAGCATATTATTTATTGATTAAAGTAGGCAGGCGATATTTTAAGCATTTGTAATACTTGAGTTACAAAACTGTATTAATCCTAGGGATACAATTAAACGAAGTAATTAAAAACAATGGTTCAAGACGACTCATAAAACAGATATTAACACCCGACAAAATGGTCAAAGCACAGTCTTGGCATTGAGTCCGTTGGGTCCATTAACGTCCTTATTACGGTTGTCAGTGCGAGCTCAAGCGGTTGAAATATGTCACATATCTGGCCGGTTCGCAGTAACCTACCGTGTCATAGTCGCTTGCCAATTAACAATGTCATTTTGCGGTTTTACACTCTTACTTTTATCTTTTTTTTATGGTTAATTTTATAATTTACACGTGTTTTTATTTTGGTTGGGGTCAAAATTTTGTGCAATTATTTTTTTACTTTAGATACACATTCCCATACACCTAAGGTAGAATAAATTAATTATACTAATTTTGTATTCCGTTTCTTTCTATTAAAAAATAATAATTAAAAAGCTTGGTAGTAAGAAGAAATAAAAACAAGTTAAACTTTTTTTTATCTTTATAATAGTCCACGGAGGCTTTTAAAGCCTACGTACTAGGTAGCGCGGCTGCCAGTTTTTTACATGATTTACCCATTTTTTCTAGTTCCGGTAACCTTGTTAAAATACCCAAACAGACAGATATTGCACTATAGCACTTCTCAGACTCAGCGAAAATTTTTGCGTATAGCAGCTTTCAACGACTGGACACTTTAGGAGTGAAAAAACGAAAAAAGTTATCAGAAAAAGTGACATTAGCCAAAAATATAAATAAAAATTTGTTTTTTTTAGCACAAACTTAATGGCTATTTATGGTACTAGTGTTTATTATAGATATAATTTTCTCCAGTGACTTACCTATATGTAATAACACACGGTTCCATACAATATTTTATCCAAAACTGTCATATATATTATAATATAAAGTTGAAATAAGATACATAGAAAAGATCCTTGAAATAAAAAAAAAATTCCTGTAGTATATTTCTAATTTGTCAGATTATGTGATATAGTAAGTAACAGGTGGATTTTTCTTGCAACAATGCAATTTTCAAAAAAGGTTGCGGTTTTGTAACTAAGTGGTTGTTTATTTAAAAAAAAATTGATGTTTGTCAAGAACTGAAAAAGTCCTAGAATGGAAAACTCTCATGTTTATAAAGGTATTCGGAAAGAAGCTAATAGAGCAATAACCAACCTGATCGCAGAGAGAAATCAAGACAGTTTTACAATAAGGAATTTCGTGAATTGGATGTGGATGAAAATTAAAGGCATTCAATTGGTAAACGAAGAAGTTTAACTGAAATATTTTTTATATTTAAGTAAGAAACTTGCCCCTTTGTCAGTATGTATGAAATATTCCATAGTAAAAACAACCCTTAAAATATATAAGAACATCGATATCTCTAGATATGGAAAAATTGTAGCGTTCCTTAAATTAAAATCCAGAAATTATACGTCTACGAAGGCCAAAGTTTTAGGAAGAGCTGAAATCGAGTAATTTTTGCAAGGAACTTATAATGAATATTATCTCTTAGCCAAGGTAGGCATTTTGTTTTCCATTATAGTTATAGTAGCCTTTTTACGCTTTATTTTTTTTATGGTCCTGGAACATTTTCATATTTTTTTACGTTTCTTGTAATCAAGGTTTTCTGTATAATATATAATTATATAATTTTTCGATTTCAGGTGATCTTGATACTAGGCGTTTCTGGTGCATGTCGATGCGACGAATTGACAAAGTTGCTGATAGAAAACATCAAGGACAAAAGACAATATCTTGTCTTTCAAATCCCTGAAACAAAAACCAATAAATCAAGATGCTTTACCATTTTAAACAAAGGATTTACGGTAAACCCATTGAGTTAGTGAGGCAGTATTTAAAATTACGACCAAAAAATGTACCCACCAACAGATTTTTTAAAATTATCAGAAAGGGAAGTGTACTTCTCAGTGTGTTGGTATAAATAAAATTTCTAAAATACCAAATGCTGTGGAAAAATTTTTGGGATTGCCTGACTAATTTACATACTGGTCATAGCTACCGCACATCAGCAACCCTCCTGGTCAATGCCGGAGGGGACCTCATAACCCTCAAACGCCATGTTGGATGGAAATCATCCAGTGTGGCTAAAGCTATGTTGAAGAATCAATTTCGAACAAAATCGAAATTGCAAAAAAACACAGGGTGAGCAATCTCAAGCTGTCGATAATGCGGGAAAAGCATAATTTCTGTGAATGTTCCCAAAAAGTGTTACCGGTGCTAATCTAATCTTAACGGTAGTTTCACAATCAATGTAAACATTGTATTAACAATAAGTATAAGTTTAGTAACAGTTAGTGTAAAACAATGTTGTTTTGATTGTAATATTAGATTTGTTTGACATGTTGTTTTGGAGCCTGTTTTATATGATTTTTGTAATAAAGCATATTAAAGCACTATGTATTGGACTGAATTTTAGGGCATCGGGCTAGTAAACTTCATAACTCACTACTTTATCTCACCAGTGAGTTATGGGTCACTTTATTCGTCTAAATTTAGATATATAATAGACGTATAATATGACAGTTTTGGATAAAAGTTTAAATTAAAATTTACTTGTTTATATTTTGCGTCAAAATTTAGGAAATCCCCAATAGTATTAATAAATAGGCACGACTGAAACGTAAAATTTACTACTATAATTAAAAGCCGCTTTAACTAACCAAAACTAACCATGACCAGCCAGAACTGAGGACTTTTGAATTTGTCCAAATTATCCCCTACGTAGAAGTTGTTAGCAAAATTTTAATATTTTTTAACATGGTATTTATTACGGGCCGCAATAATTTCATCCTGTTTGCGTCAAATCAGGTATTAAATGGAAATTTTATTCAGACTAACCCAAATTTAGGGGCGCAATTTGGCTATTAGTTTTTATCTTTGGTCGCAATTTGACAAACCCAATTCTTGGTTTGAAATGGGCGATTTAAAAGCAGGTCAGAATTAGGTTCCGGCCGAGATAGACGAAATACCTGATCTCTAAAGCCGAGATGGGCGACCCCCTCTTATTATTGTAATAAAGTAATGTAGGTAGGCAGCATTTTTTAAATTGTATCTTGGCAACACTTCCAGCTAATTTAATATTTTGCGGTGACTATTACATTACATATTATCTATACCTATTCGCAAAAAGCCTTTGGTACAACTTAAAAATTTAAACAAAATCAGAATCCAATCAATGGAAAAATCAAATAAATATCCATAAAATATTGGCTTGCAAGAATCTATTTCTGTTTCTCTCAAGGAAAATATAAAAAAAGAAAAATTTAACAGACAAAAAAAATATTACAGTACAGTTGATTTTCTTTTTTTTTTCAAAAAAAATTTACAAGGGAAATTTCTCCCCGGGGTTTTTTTAGGACGTAAAAAGGTTCATACCAGGAATTTTTTTCCTAAACCTCTTAGCATTATAGTATTTTAGACAATTGAAAATTGTTTAAACATTTAACGGAATCTGTTTTAGACTGTGTAATTAAACTTACTCCAGATTAACATTTATTGTAATTTTTTAGTCTAACATAAGATTAGCTGTCAAATAATTTGTTAGTTTTTATTTCTTGACAAGAGGCAATAATTGATTGGTTTAATTTTGAAGAAAATTCCTTTTTATTAATCTTTGAGAAAGCCCTTGCAGGCGGGAACATAGAATTACGTTTCCCTTTTTCAGATAAGGCCTACCCCCAAGATTTATAAATCTCCTTATTAACGACGGGAAAAATTATCCAGACAGGACCTATAGTTCACTGGTAAACCCCAACTACACACAACAGCATACGTTGGTTTCGTACTTTGATTTTAGCTTGCAATGTAATCACGTTAATTTATTTTTATAAATTTGACGCTCAGTAGGTTACTTAAATGCCAAAGTGTTTAACTTGATGATTATAAGGGGAACAACCATAATATCTGTGCCCCCTAATATTTTAATAATGACTAAAATTCAAAAAAAAACATGAAATTTCCGGATCCGAAAATAATGTATTACCTTGACAAGAACTTGTTAAGACATTTTGAAATCGATATGTGTTGAATAATGTATCATAATAATGGGAGTGGTTTTATTTTGTTAATGGCTAGATCTGAGCTAGATTTAAAAATGTCGATTACTGTACTCATTGCGAAAGATATTTTTTAACTAAGTAATTTAATTTAGTCACAGTTTGGTAGTTTCTTACAGTGGTGAGCTAAAATAAATATAATTTGTTTTTAAAACATATATACAGGGTGATTCATGAGGAGATGTCAATCCTTCAGGTACGTAGTCAGGGTTTAAAAATAAACTTAAAAGTCTTTACAAATATGGGTCCGCAAGGCCTTCGTTTTCGAAATACAGGGTGTTAAAGTACATGTATAGGCACTTTTTGTGTATTTGATGAAAATTATAAAACCTAGATTATGCTTGGCTAAACATAACTTAAAAATAATAATGTTATTGAAAATTAAATTACATATTGTTTAATTATACATTTTTTTTTTAAACCCAAAAATATAAAAAATATATATATATATATATATATATATATATATATATATATATATATATATATATATATATATATATATATATATATATCATATGTATTGTGAAATGTATTGGGATCTTGGAAACCACGATAGATAGAAAATCGGTTAAATGGGGAAAGTTTTGGACAATTATATTAGTAAGCTAACCCCGACTCATGGTTTTATCTATTATTTTTGAGAAACATAGAACAATGCATTTTCGAAAATCGGCATATTATTTTTTAAGTGAAAATTTTCAAATCTCTAAAAACTTCTTTAAAGCAACTTTTTTGTAGAATATGACCAAGTAGTCAATTTTTATTTTCTACCCTTTCGGTTTTCGAGAAAATTTATCAACTTTATTTTTTCATATGGACGCCATTTGGAGTTTTACGCAGCCAAATAGTGCTTTTATTCTGATTTTAGTAATGTTTAACATTTATAATTTAAGAGTTTATAACCTCATTTATTTTAAAAAATAAATATTTTCTCAGTTTGCCTTGATTCCGGCGAACGTCATTTTTGTAAATAATAAAATATTAGTAATTGGCAAAAATAGATAAGCTGAACAAATATTTTACAGAAATGGGTTCGCGAACATAGCTATAATGTTAATACCGTGTTACAACAAAACTACACGTAACAAGTTAATTAAAACAAGTGAAAACAAAAACAATGAATATTTCTCAAATATTAACGATATTTTTAAATAGTCCTAACTGCCCTATAAATGGTTGACTTAGGTAGTAATTCTCCATCCATATCCTGGCTGAAGATGTTGGATTTTCTTTAAAATGTTGGTTAACTGCAGCATCTCGTTGTCGATTTTCTTTAACGTACTTCTTAGGTCGTGGTTTTTTTTACTTTTTAACCAGTTTTCGAAAGTATGTTAGTTTAGGATGCTGCCTTTCGTTTGCACGGCTATATTAACATTTCTATTGCTTTGGAAATAACGTTGCAAAATATCAAGTTTTTCTTTAAATAATTAGCCATTTTACAAAGTTGAAAAAATTTTAATAACGTACCCGAGCTAACTTGATAATGACGCTAGGTGACATTGTTGATGAATATTTGTTTTTTGAAGTGGATGAGGTTATAAACTCCTAAACTATAACATAATACATTGTTGAAATAAAAATAAAAAGCACTATTTGGCAAAAAATCAAATATGGACCCATATGAAAAAGTATAGTTGATGATATTCATCACTTTACTTTTTATATGGGCGCCATTACATGTTGTAACACGGTATAGACGTTATAGCTATGTTCGCGAACCCATTTCTGTAAAATATCTGTTCAGCATCTATTTTGCCAATTACTAATATTTTATTGTTTACAAAAAAAAGACGTTCGCCGGAGTCAAGACCAGCTGAGGAAATATTTGTTTTTTGAAATAAATGAGGTTATAAACTCTTAAATTATAACATGTTATACATTGTTGAAATCAGAATAAAAAGCACTGTTTGGCTGCGTAAAAAACCAATATGGCGCCTATATGAAAAAATAGAGTTGATGATGATTCTAAAAACCCGAAACGTAGAAACGAAAAATTGACTACTCCGTCTTATTCTACAAAAAAAGTTGCTTTAAAGAAGTTTTTACAGATTTAAAAAGTTTTCACTTATAAAATAAATATGGCCGATTTTCGAAAATGAATGTTTCAGGTTTTTTCAAAATTTCTCAAAAACCTGAATAGATAAAACCATGTAGTAAACGGGATGAGCTTACTAACACAATTGTACAAAACTTTTCCCATTTAACCGATTTTCTATCTATCGTGGTTTCCAAGATCCCCATACATTCCCAACCAATTTGGACACTATATATATATATATATATATATATATATATATATATATATATATATATATATATATATATATATATATATATATATATATATATATATATATATATATATATATATTATATATATATATATATATATATTATATATAACTACTATTAGTTTTTTATCTACTCAACTCCATCTACATTTGGGCAGTAGAAATACAGTAACAAACGCTAAAAAATACTTAATAATACAAAATTTTTAAACCATTTTTGTATTGATATATATCATTAAAAATAGTTTAATACATATATCGGATAAATATCGGATATATATTATGATATATATCCATTGATATATATCCTTGAACCCTGATACATATTCAGTAGTATGATTACCATTTTATTTTAAATAAAATTCAACAAATAGGTAATAAATTTACCATTCTTACCACATTAAAAACACAAAATACCATTAGATCCCTTGTGACTGAAATAATCATAATTATTTATATTTTTGCCACGAAAAATGCAGATTTATAATAATACGACATAGGCATTTTATGTAAAATACGATTCCCATAACCAATAGTTATTTATAACAAAAACTAATGATGGTCTGAGGTAGAGCATGGCAAAGCTGAGCAAAAGGAAGTTATTAACTTTAGATAAATGTTAAGACATTCCTTCTTTCTGCACGTTGGTTTCTAATTTGAATTTTTTCGATATGAAATACAGGTTAAAAGTGAACGTAATAAATCTGAACGCAGCAAGATTTCCACCATAGTATATTTCCGAGGTTTAGAGAAAGTGCATGCACATTTGCCTGCGGAGTTACTTGGCTTTAAAGATACTGCATAATTATCTTCTTGCATGTACCCAGAACACTTGCAAATGACATGTTTTAAACGTTAAATAATTATAAAACGCGTTTCTTCTAACAATATTACAAAGTTTCTTTATTGCAAAAAGTAACCGAGTCACTAGAGAGTGGAAAATCTTATTGACCGACCGCTAAATAGCACAGTCTTAAATATATTTTTTGTACGGCCTAAGTGTGGTTGAAAGAAAAAATTGTAGAATAAAAATATTAATAAATATAATATTTTTTAAAATTACACTATATATACACAGTGCGTAAATAGTCCCCCTTTGTTAACTTTTGAATGGGACGAGATATCGCTGTCGGGTAAAAGCGAGGGAAAAAGGTATCATTTTTACTATTTTTTAATATAAATTTTTAATTCCATAGGTGGGCATGTGATCCCTCGTTCGAAAGGGATTTTAATTCTCTATTTAACAAATATTGGTTTTTTCAATTTTGGTTTTTGGTTGCTGACTTATTAACGATTAAAAGTTAAACTAAAAACAAATTTCTCCACCTAAATTTTAGTCATTTAATAGATCGTAGTATGCCGAGAAAATGAAAAAATGTTATCTTTTGTCTTGCATGTTTACCATAGTGACGGACATTTTTGGTATCAGATTGCCAACTTTTGGATTATTACTGCATCATTCAGAGCTGATTCTTAGTTTTATTTTGCTTTTATCTAAAAAATGGTGCGCGCTAGGTCATAAGAAGAAAAAACAGAAGCAATTCTTTCTAAGGATTTTTAATAACAGATTTCCCGATAATCCCATCTGCCGAAAATATCTCAGGGAACTGGTTTAAAAGTTTCAAAGAACAAGAAGTATACTTAGAGAAAAAGGGACTGGAAGAAAATCTATATCGGAAGAAACAAGTTGAAATAATTGCATCTGTTGTTAATAACCCTCAACAGTCTACAGTAGCAGTTTCTGACCGATGTAATGCTTCAACAACCACAGTAAAAAAATATATGAAAAAACACAAGTTTCATTACTATAAACTGATTATGTTACATGAACTGCATGAAGATGATCCTGATAGAAGGATGCAGTTTTGTAAAATTATGTCCCAGCGATTTATCGAAAATCCGGCCTACACAAGAACTGTTTGTTTCAGTGATGATATACCTTTTTTTAAATGGAAATGTCAATATTGGGCAGATGTAAATCCGCATATTTTTCAAGAGAATCATACTCAAACTCCCCAAAAATAAACGTGTGGGCGGTAATATTGGGAGACAATATTGAGGGACCTTTTTTTTAGAGAAGAACCTAAGTGAAGAGTTGTACCTGATATGTTTGACAATGTCATCAATACTCGGATTCAAGAAATAGTGGTTAAAAATCAAGCAAATTTGAATACCCAGTTATTTTTTAACAAGATGACGCACCCCCTGTATCTTGTAACAATTATAATCAGTATGCCATATAATTGATATGTACGCGATAAATAACCTTTCAAAAACTTTATACTAAATCCGACTGTTTTAAACCTACTATTTTTTTGTAAGAAACGCCAAGTTAGAGATTGGCTCTTAGGACGACCCGTAGAGCCGATAATTTTCAACCATACTTTTTTTCAATAATTTTCATTTTGTTTAGATGATACACTGGGTATAAATTGTTTCAAGATAGATATTTTTGCACTTTTTAGGTCTCTTTTTTACTTCCCGAGAGAACTAACCGCAGTCATCCTGTAAAACCGGTGTTTTCTAGTTTCGTACACTCGCGTTTCGTACACTGAATATACTCCCCCTCCCCCTCAATATACACTGAATATTGGGAGACAATATTGAGGGGCCCTTTTTTTAGAGAAGAACCTAACTGGAGAGTTGTATCTGGATATGCTTGACAATGTTATCAATCCTCGGATTCAAGAAATAGTGGTTAAAAATCAAGGCGAATTTAAATACCCAGTTATTTTTCAACAAGATGACGCATCCCCACATTTTTTTAGACCTGTAAGAGATTGGTTAGACCAGACATATGCAGGACAGTGGATTGGCAGACGTGGACCATTGGAATAGCCTGCACGTTCACCAGACTTAACTCCTCTGAATTTTTTCCTGTGGGGATATGTCAAATCGAAGGTTTATAAACACAACTCGCAACATTACAGGAATTACGAAATAGAATTAGGCAAGTTTGTGCTAACATAACCGCAAAAACATTTCAAAATGTAAGAAATGAATTTAAAAATAGCCTTTTTTACTGTCAGGAGGTACAAGGACAACATTTTAAAAACATGTTAAGATGATTTTTAAAGGTTTATGAATTATTAAACTTCTGTTTATTTCCACTTTTAATCTTAAATACTTGCATAAAAACTCTTAATTCTTACCTTTAAAATGCATCGTCCTTCGATCTCGTTCTCAGCCACACTGACGTTATAAAAACTCTGGTCGAAAATAGGCTCATTGTCATTAACATCATGGATAGTCACTAACACTGTCGCGGATGATGACAATGGAGGAAATCCATTATCCGTTGCCACTACCGTTAACTGCGGTAACGGTTCCGTTTCACAATCCACATGAGCGCGCGTCGTTATCAGACCACTTCTAGAATCGATTTGGAACCAATTTATATTGTGTTTGTTGCCTCCAGAAGTGAATATGTTATAATACTATTATTACCCTCATCTTTGTCCGTTGCAAACACTTGAATAACAGAGGTTCCTGGATCTGACACTTCCATAACGTTTGCTTCGTATACGTCTTGCTCAAATTCTGGAGCGTTATCATTTACATCTGTTACAAGAAGATTTATTGTTCGAGATGCGTGCAACGGAGGATTTCCCGTATCGGTTGCTATAACATTTAAGGTGTAATTAGGTTGCATTTCCCGATCCAATGGTAGAGACACGATCACTAAGTATATGATATTATCCCGAGTCGTTAACCCGAAATGCCCGTTCCCACCGTTTAAAGTTACGTTAATATTCGAATATTCCGTCTTTGAGTCTGGATCATGAACACTTATTCTCGCTACAAACTCTCCAGGTTGGGCACTTTCACTAATTTTAGGCGTGGCATCGTCACTTAGAAAAATCACGTTAATCGTTGGTTGATTATCGTTGACGTCGATTACCTTGATCGATACGAAAGTAGTTGCTTCGAGTGGTTGTAATCCGTGATCTTTTGCAACGATCACCAACTCATGAAGTTCCTTTATTTCAAAATCTAAAGGTTTATTTACCGCAATTATACCAGTAGAAGAATCAATGCGAAACAACATATCCTTATCACTTTGTCGTCTATTAATCGAGTATTCTATTTGAGCATTATCACCTGCGTCGGCATCCGTAGCCAAAACTTGCAGAACACTGGTACCGACCGTAGAGTTTTCCTGAATCGAAGCGAAATACCTGGACTGGTTAAATATCGGAGGATTATCATTAACATCTTGTATAGTTATATTTACAGTCATTTCTCCCCTTAACGGCGGGGTTCCCCCATCCAAAGCTTCTATGACTAAGCTATAGTACTCACACGTCTCCCGGTCTAAAAATCCATTTATTTGTAGGTCCAAGTAAAGCACACCATCTCTTTCTCTATGCGAAGAAAGTCTAAAGGTGTTATTAATGTTTCCAGAAATAATATTATATCTCTGTGTGTTATAAATGTCCAAATCCTGATCTCTAGCAGGAGGTAACGTTCTTTTAACATCTCTAGGTGTATTTTCTGGAAAGTCTATTTTCACCAATGGTGAAGAAAACGTTGGTGCATTATCGTTTTCATCCAAAACCTTAACAACCACTTTTACATTATCACCGCTCATAGGTATGGCGACTAGAGAATAACTTGAGCGCGTTTCTCTATCTAAAGGAACTTTTGTTTTGATTTCTCCCGTTGTTTGATCAATTGAAAGGTCCGTGTCGACAGCTGCCCCTACTGGAACAATTAAATAAGGCGGACCACTGTCTGGAGATGTTCCATCTCCTATGAACCCTATTTTGGTGCCTACAGGAACTCCTTCGGAGACTTCAAGATCTCGTACGTGTTCTGCCGATGCAGAAACTAGGAGAATTAGATTGGCTAGGTAGACTGCCACAGCCATGGCGGTGGAAGTAGGCATGGTCAGCTATCAGACATTCTGAAAACATAAAAATTATTAATATTTGGTTCTTTATTAAAATTAAAACATGTATTCCAATAGAAAATATTAGGTGTAAAAATAGTACCGATAATAGTATTAATATTGCTGTTTTAACAATATCAACTTATAACAGTTATATATTATTCACGGGTTCCCCAAAATAGACTACCTATTTTGAAATTGAAATAAATTCTATATAAGATGAGTAAGTACGTTTTTTTATAATAATATCTTTTATGGCCGTTAGGATTTCAATCAACATATTTTTAATCGAGTAGGCACTTCCCACAAAACAAGGAAAAATTGATTTTCGTAAAAGGTCTTTTTTTAATAAAGCAAGTTTGATCACATAATTTAATGTTTAGTTCTAATTCTCATGGATTATTCAGTTTAACAACGAGTTTTTTGTGTGAAAACATATAAGAGTAACTTAATAGAAGAAGAAAAGCGACTGTACATACCGCTAAAAACTTTAAAAGAGTTCTGCGAGAAGTGTTTAATGACCGACTCATTTCACTATTTGGAGATTTAAATTGGCTTCAAGGTCCCCGGACTTAAATGCACCAGACTTTTTTTGTGGGGCTATTTTAAAGTCAAAGGTTTTTGTAACTCGTCCAAGAAACATCTAATATCTTAAAGTCGAATTCCTGAAGAGGTCCGGCGAATAGGTTAGGTTTTCCCTCATCGTGTCATGAATCATTTCTTGTCAAATCTTGAAAAGTGCATTGAAAGTAATGGCACTTACTTAAAAGACGGAATTTTAAAAGTTCGATAAGTCGTATGTTATAGTAAATCCCAAAGAGTGAATTGTAATTAAGTGTAATAAAATGTTAGTTTTATTTTATATTAGGTTTTAACAATTACTGAGCAATTAAAATAGATAGTCTATTTTGGAACCTTGTACATGGGGCACACTGTAAGTATTTTGATGTGTGGCGTTAAATTTTAATTCAAAAAATTTTAAGGTTTTTATAATAAAAAAAAGTATTTTAAAGATCGTAAGCTTATATACCCATATAGAGTAGATAAATAATTTTTTGAATGTCAACAGGTTTGGGTTTTTTTTTTTTTTTTTTTTTTTTTGAATTATATTGAAAATGGTATTTGTCAATTTTTTGTCTGTTTTTGTTATTAGCGTTGATAAACTAAATTTTATTAATTTGGTAAAAATTCAGATCATTACAATTTTTTAAACTTAGCTGTTTCAAAAAATAATTTTTATTCAATTTTTTATTTTGTGTGAACCATTTTATTTTGGAAATATTATTGTATAATATAACATAACTAAAACAATATTTTACAATAATATTTAGATTATTAAATTAGCACAATTTATTAAATTGGTAAAGTTCAAAAACACTGAAGAATGTTTGCAGTCGAAACGTTTAAAGAATAAAATCTAAAAAAGGGCTACAAAGCAGCTTTTAATTTAAATTTAAACAACAGTAATATATAAACCTATTAGTGATTTTTAATTTTCTATTAATGACTAACCTCTACACTTTCGGACAAAAAACCTTTTTGTAAATTTGACAGGTGAAATTTATTACTTTACATTCTGAATAGTCGGGTTATCGGCCGCGACCTTGACAATTATTGTTACGCAATAATTCCTTTTCCATCCACTTTTAAAAACCTTTCAAAATTTTAATTTTACCTTTTTGACGTTTGTTTTTAATTCATTGTTTACTGAATTGTAACGTTAGGATTGTTAAAATATAATTTTTCACTCTTTCTGGAGATGCCCAGAAATTTGGTAACCAGTCAACCGCCGTTTTTCAGGTATAAAATAAGCTTAAAATGTAAATTAGACAACAATTACTATAAAAAATATTTAAATTTGACATAAATTTTTTTTGGCAATTCTAAAGATTTTTGTCTGGCTATGTTTAATGTTCTTTCATTAGCTGAGAGCAGAGAATTCCACAAATCAAAAATATGCCAACTGGCTTTTGTGCTCTCATAATATTATCAAATTAGGATAAGTGTGTAGCATCAGAGTCAATTAATTTAAATAATGCTTGGTTGTCATTGCCTAATCCTGAGATAGTTTTAGGGAGCCTTAAAATAATTAACTCACCCCTATTTTTATTTTTAAAGATAACTAACCAAAACACTACTTTTAGCACAACCGAATCTTCAGCCCTAAATTCAGCTTCGGGCGAAACCTATTGTACACTGAAAGCTAGTGCATTTTTACATACAGGGTGATTCATAAGGAAATGTCAATACTTCAGGTACGAGTCAGGGTCCAAAAATAAACATAAAGTCTATACAAATATGGGCCCGCGGCCTTCTTTCCGAAATACAGGGTGTTAAAATTTTTTATTTTTTTCTATTTTTTAAAAAAATCTATGATAATGTAAATATTGGAGTAAAAATTGGTATTAGGGGGTTTTTTGGTATGACGGATTCGAACCTAATCTTAGTACGGTTCTTACTTGTAGGAGAGCCACCTACACGTCTTTTTATTTTGAATAATCACAACTTTTTGGTACGGCACTGTATTACATTTATTGTAAATAATTAATTGATTTGTTATTTTACGTCAAAAAGGTATACCTGTTAAAAGTTGATATGACAACCGTTTTGGAGATATTTGGGTTTTAAAAAATACGACGCATCTGATTTTATTATAGAAAAATTAAAAAAACAATAAAAATAAAACAAAATGTGTAATTAAACAATATAATTTTAATTTTCAATACAATTATTGTTTTTTAATTATGTTCAAACAAAACATAAAGCATTGTCATTTCTATTTTTGACGTTTGATATTTTGTAGTTGGATATTTCTTTTGTGCAGTTTGTGTACGGCAGTTATTTACTTGTAAAAGGTTTAAAGTTAAAAAAAATAAAAATCGTTGTTTCCATAGATAATTTTGTACTACGCTGTCCCTTAGACTAATGCGGTGCTAATTGGATTAAAAGATTTAGGAACCCTTTGTTTAGCCTAAATTATTTAATAAATTTCTTGTTAGGTAAACCTAATGGGTTAAGATTACTTTTTAGTAATGGTTTTTAAACTTGAATTTCATATTGCCGTTCTATTTCCTTCTCTTCGTCGACAATAACTTAAATATGTGACCCATTTCTGATTAATATAAGAAAACAATTATAAATAACAATTACGAAAACAGTGACACAATTAGAACTACAAAAAAATTTTGTTGACGACATATTTTCTAAACACAAATTTTCCTCTATTTTTGTCTTTAACCTTGTCAGGCTTCTACTACTATTATACGTTTTCAGTTTGGATAGTATTAAACGAAGAGCAGTGAATATTGGTTGAGTTTTGCCGAATCTTTATAGAAAATTGTTAACATAGTATCAACTCACGAAAGAAAAAAAATATTTTTTATTGTCTTTCCTTTCTCGTTTTATTTCTATCATTTTACATGGTTCCCCTGCTGTATACTTAAAAATATAATTTTGTTTTATAATAATTAAACAATAACATATCACCAAACAATATGGTCCTTCGTTCAATCTTGGCAAATGAAAATGAATAGCTATAACGTTTAACGTATCCACGGGTTCATCGGCCGCGACCTTGACATCTGTTATGCAATCATTCAGACCCAATGCAATTTAAAACAAACAAATATGAAATGTTAATTTTTTAAGCCGTCTTTGGGCTTATTGTTATTTTTACTACATTGCTGGAATGTGTCAAGGAAGTATTCAAAAAGTATGAATAACTTTGGTATAATTGATTTCTCAAACCACAAAAAATTTAACTAAGAATTTGTTCATTTGTAACACAAAAATGGTAAGGCAATTTACTGGGACAGGCTGGATGCATATTTTAAAAAAGTTCCATCGTACGGTCATTTTTACTAAACTTTTTACCTGAATAGTCAAGACTATTTAATTCAAAGTATGGCAGATAATAAGTTTTTCTAGCTTTCACTCAATCAATTCTGGGATACCCCAAGACTCAGTAATACTCAGTATTATTACCAACTCTATTAATTCTTTGCATTAATAATAGATAATCCTTTAAGATTTTTCTCTTTTATAGCTTTTTGCACCTTTCACTTTTTTATTAATTTTCTCAAGACGGTGTCTTAGTTTGATTTGAAAAACAGGCGTATAGTATAATAGATATATATCAATATAATCAATACTAGATTAAGACAACTAAAAACTTTTCGAATTTGGATCTTCTCACGCAAAATCATATTCACTGTCGAAAAAGAGCCATTTCATCCTTATATTCTACTTAACAGCTCCCAAATATCGTGAAATAAAGACATTTTAACTTTTTTCATTTAAAAAAATGACACTTGAGTTTGGTAAAGTAAAATGGACAAAAAGCTTTACCATGCTTTAAGAGTAAAAATCAAATCAATCAATCAAGTCACATATATTGAAGCTATATTTGATTAATTAAGTTAAGTTTAATTAGGTTAAACTGCCAGGGGAAACTTTCTAAAATTAGTGGTGTTGGCGTTTTCTCCTAGTGATCGGTTAGTTTTATAGTATTGGGGTATTGGTTAAAGGAATTCTGAATTGGACTTGGAACTTGACAAGATGTTTTTAATAGATAGTCCACTTGGTCCTTCTCTGTGGCTAGTTTTTCGAGGATGGATGGTTTGAATTCTTGAAGCTTGATTTGCACACTAGCCTAAAAATGTTGCCATTCATCAATGATTTTTTATTTTATAAACGCTTTGTTGTCGCTGGTTGTTACTAAATTCAACTAAAGTCTGGTAAGGCTTATTATGGCTGCTTGATCTTCTCTTTTGGTTTCTTGTATGCATGCATATGAAAATATCTAGATAAAAGTAACAATTTTTTAGTACGGGTTTTGTAACATTTTCTTTTGTTCAGATCTTTTTCTTAATCGAAATGAACAGATTATAGATAAAGGACAAGGTGTTTAGGCTAGAGCTGGTGGGTTGAGTTCAGAGAGTCAGTCGCTATAATGAATTTAAATAGTTGTTGGTTATTGTAATCTAACCACAACTAACCACCTTAAATGCTGCTAAAATTGTACCGTTTAAATTTAAAATAACGTTTGTAGTACATAAATTTTTGATTTGAGTATCTTTTGAGTTTTTTTGTATCTTCAATTAAAACTAAATCTGGTTAGTACCCTGAATGCTAATATATTTGTAGATTGCCAATGTAAAGACATGAACATTAACTCTGCCACAACTTTTTGGTTCTGTCTGTACAGACGTCATTATTTTAATTTAAGACTGTTTAAGAATACCCATATAACTTTTACATATTTTTTTTTAGTACACATATTTATATGTTCCCTCTTAATTATAAAGTATTTTTAGTTTAAGTTCTCTGATAAATATAAGACAAAAAATGCTTTGTTTAATGGTGGAAAATATTAATATTTATTAGCTTTTTTGAGCATTTTGGCAATTTAAAGTTTAATTAATAAAATCTTCATAAATTAATACCTTCAGTCACCAAAGCTATTGTAAAAGTTAGCTTATGTTGAATTTATTTTTCAATATAAAAAACTGTTAATTTGTTTTTGTATGAAAACCTAATTTAAATTTTAAACGTTTTTTGTATGCATAAAAAATATTTTAGTCATATTAACGTCAAGAAAAATGTCAAATTGTCACGAGCAGCTCATTATATTTTTTTCTGAAAAATGTGACAAAGAAAGGTATAGGTGTAAGCTTACACTCAGTATTTTTTACCCCAATGGTTTTTTAATTAGAAATTTTAAAATTGTTCTGCCTATACACTTCCTTGAAGTGGGGTTTAACCCCCTTAACAAGCACATCTTAGGTCAGCTTCATAGGAATGTTTGTCCCATTTTCATATGAAAAATCTAATTGGAAAGTATTGTGCGATACTCTGGGGACAACCAGTTTACTCTCAAGTTTTCTAAATCATAACGTTAATAGTTATAAAATTTAAAAAATAAACAAACAAAAAATAGTAAAAAATATCAAACAAAATAATCTGAAATATGTATTAAGTAATGATTACTTGGTACATTTTTTATACTATTTTGTTTGATATTTTTCAATTAGATTTTTCATATGAAAAATGGGACAAAAATTCCTATAAATATGACCTAACAATTGCTTGTTAAGGTGGCTAGAACTCCGTAAAAGAGATGTCCTCAGGGTGGTTGCTCGAAATAATTATAACTGGTAAAGAAAATAAATAAAAATACAGAATTTTTTTAGAGTTACTTATAACTTATAAGGTTGCAATGTCGCATTTTTTTAGTCTCGAAATTTTTCAGGAGCGTGACATAATTAGATGAGCCCACACAGATATTGCCACATTTATTTATATGTGAGTTTTATCCAATTTTATAAATTTCAGTAGTTTTAGATGGTATGTTCACGAACCACCGTCCACCGGTGGAGCTTATTATCTTAAAATCTGTCAAATGTCACCTGTCAAATGTCATCTGTCACCAGTCATATGTCAAAAACCACGTGATTTAGAAAATGGCGTTATTGTGCTAAGACCTAAAATTGATTTGCGCACACGCGAAAATTTTAAGTCATACCGTTTGGACGCTATCGACTAAAATCGTTATTTAACCCTGATGAGTCTAAGGCGAGCGGTTTAAATTTTTTAAAATTAGCGAAACGTTATACTTATCGAATAGCAAAAACCGCATGGCGCCATTTTTAGCCATAAAGACGCTACAACTGTTTAAAAATAGCCGAAATTAATCAATTAGCGATTAGGACGGTAACCCTATAGTAAAGCTGTCAACTGCCAACTGTAAAACGTTAAAAGCCACGTCTGGAACTTTAAAAACTTACGCCCCCATGGTTCGAGAGGCCTGGAGCCCTAGAGCTTCACGTCCTGAGGCTCCAGGCCCCCACGGACTTAGGGATTTTAGCTTACAGAACTATCTTAACGTCTTAGCTTATTTGGTAAAATATCGGCATTCATATATCAAAATTGAAATAAAACAGATCAAATTAAAGAAAAAATTATACAAGTATTAATAAATTTGCATAGTTTCTTAAATAAGGTTGATTAGTTAAATATAACTTTCGTGAAAAATAATTTTTAAAAGCGGTCACGCGTTTTGTATTCACAGCGGATGTCATATAAAATTTCTTGTAACTTTTAAAGGTTTTGAGCTATTATTTATGGAATTTTTTTTGGGACTTAGAAAAATTCTACAAAACCTATTTTTAAATTTTAAGTCGAAAAGTATTACATTTAGATAAAAATTTAATATAACTTAAATTAAAGACTTTAATAAGACACATTATATCATATAAAATTTCTTGTAACCTTTAAAGGTTGTGAGCTATTAATTATATAACTTTTTTAGGACTTGGAAAAATTCTGCAAAACCTATTTTTAAATTATAAGTCGAAAAGTATCGCATTTAGGTAAAAATTGTATATAACCTTAAATAACTTGTATGACTTTACCCTTATTTTCAAAAAAAAAACCTGGCAAGGTAATCGTCAGCCCCAGTACCACCGCGTCAGTAAGAAACCGAGCCCGGATTTCCTATTCAGATAGGCCTCTTAGGCGTCCCTGAAGCCACTAACAATTTTAATTTCAAAGCTTTAACTTCTAAGATGCACATCTAATGTTTTAGAAAGTGAACCTGCTAGGTAGATAGACCGTATTCCAGCAGAGCGTCTTTCTTTCTCACAAAATATGCATTCTTAACCCCCATAAACCAACCTTCTATGTTTAGCTTGGAAAAAAGGCATTAGAAATTACCCTAAAAAGGCACAACACTTAATTGCCCTTTTATATGGCAGGGTGAGTTTCATTTTAGTTTTCCAAAGTTAAAGTTAAGAAAGCCGTGTAGCTTCTAAAGCATATGCTACCTTTTCCGAATGCCAAAATGGTATTAGGTATTGTACGGAAGAGTAAAAATTTTTCTGAATCTATTAATGAAACACAGTAGCTGAAATACTACCCAAACCTACTAATATATAATATAATTTGTAAACACTTTTTAGGTCATCGCTACTAGAGAGCTATTTGGAAGGTGTCAAGTGGAAATGTATTTAAAAACCGGGTATAACATTAATATTAATGAATACCTATTTAAGCAGTATGGTCTTTAAGTAATATTCTTTATCCGGATTTTTTTTCAAGAAGCGAAGATCTTAATTGGTACTCAAGAAAAATGCTTAGAAGTTTTAAAATTAGTAAAGAAAAATTAAAATAGTTTTTACTTCATTTGTTGTTTTATTTACTTTTTAAGTTTATTATATCTGACCGACACATCACCGAAACGTTATTTAGTTTTTTTGTCGGTTTTTCCAGGGTTTTTAGAGTTTTCTTTTCAAGGTGATCTGCAAGTTTGAAAAAGTTAATCAAATCGGCAACTCTGTTAGTGCACATGTCTGTACCCTGGGGCCTAGACTACCGAGTAACTAAAAGAACGTTTTGTAATAAATGAATTCTCCACAACAATAAAAAATATTTTATATGTCTTAAAAAAAATAATTCAGTGTAGTAGAAACATAGGCAGGGAACTGATGAATTTACTACTGTCCGCTTCGATCGATATATATCCGCATGCATGATTAACTGAACGAGATTTCAGTTTGTAATAGCGATGGGCATATTCGGATGATTTTAGTATTCGAATATTGGTATTCCGGAAGATCTTCATATTCGGAATATCATTCGACATATGAAACATTGACCGATCAACGCCAGTCGATATTCAATATATTGCGCCGACCGCCGACCGTCGATTTACCCCGAAGTTGAAGCGTTTGCTTTCGAAATAACGAATTAAGCCGGAGTCTCATGCATCCGATTTCCGACGATCCGATCATCCGAAAGTATTTTGATTGGTCAGAACATTGTGGCGCCACATGTTCTGACCAATCAAAATACTTTCGGATGATCGGATCGCGGAAATCGGATGAGGACTCGCATGGATAAATCAGTTGTCGAAGATGAAAAATAAATTATTTTGTTTCGGCTTTTAATTTCAGTCGACTATTTTAGTTATTGGGTTGATGTTGTGTTCGCATACGTATTCTTGAAGGTTTTAAATTTGTTTTGCTGTTATTGGTGGTGCGGCGGAAGTTTTGTTTTTGTTTTAATTCGTAATTATTGGTGTGGTGTATAGAATAGTATACAGTGGCCGCCAAAAAAGTTGACATTTTGTGAAAAATTTCTATTCTTGATATGAAGAAACCGCAAATCAAATAAACTATCATCCGATAGTAGCGGTAATAATATACCCCAGCTGATTGGAATACGAATATTCGAATATCCGAAAGAAATATTCGAAACATTTCTTTATTCGAATATTGTTCGGAAGATCATTCGGAAGGTTTCATCACTAGTTTGTAATATGCTTTTGGACGGGTGTGTTGTATGGTTTAAGGCGCGCTTGAAAATTACGAAAAATAAATTTATGCGGTCTAATCTGTTAAGAAAACAGTTGATACTTCTCTAAATCCAAAACTCATTTCTAAAATTAAAATAGTACGCAATGAAAAAATAAATAATTATAAACATAAAAAATACTCCAAAATGAAATTATAATAAATATTCAAACAAACCTCCTTCTTGCGCAAGGCAATATCCCAAACGGTCGTAAAAACCCCGTCCAACGTGTGTTAGCATATTAGGGCTGATAGTCTGAGAAGCTTCTTCGATTTTTATTCGAAGTTCTTCTAAATTATTAGCCCTGTCATGACCATAAACCTTATTTTTTCTGCAAGAAAGCAAATAATATTTAAATTTAAAATTAAATCTTCAAAAACATTCCATATTTATCGCATCGTTTTTGCGAGTTTTGTTTTGCTAGCTCGAGTCAGGCGAATGTAAGTCAATTCGCCTAAGTGTGTCCTATGTTTCTACCACAGTGGACCTGTCTGTAGATATCTTATTACTTAAAATACCTTAATAAAACAAGCCTAATCTGTTTTTGATTGAATGTGCCCTTTAGAATATTGTATAGTGATATTTTTTCAATTCTGATCGGATCAGTTTATTTGATGTTGGCATTGATATTGTAAAAAAGTTTTTACGCGTCAAAAAAAGTTTCGGTAAGAATACTCTTAAACGAATACCGGTACTACTATTCAAAACAAAAAAAAATCATTATCATTGAATTTACTCCCTCCAACAGAAGGGTCGCTTAAAAACCATATCGACAAAGTTTACTTATAATGTCAAACCTAGCACAGAAACTACATTGACCCATGCAGCTGGGGTTGAAGAAACAATGCTTCAAAAAATATTTTAGAGCCTGTGTTTTCTGAGGATAAATTTATCCCAGACGACATACTTAAGGACTTTAAATGCCCTTGCAAAAGTAATTGTACAAATATATGTGGTTGAAGAAAAATCGGTCTAAAATGCGAAGAGAAGACTTTATACCTAAATTTTTAATTCCTGAAGCAGAAATTATGGAAGTAGAAATTGAACCAAAAGTTTTAATTGGCCATATCGAAAATAATGGATCCGAAAGGGACGATGGTGATGAAGACACCAGCTGTGACTCTTGTGGCGATGAGCCTTCTTCAAAAAAGATGAGGATGTAAATGAGGAGGTAACATGCAAACAGGCTTAAGTCAAAAAAAAAATTGATTGTATTTCTGGCATCCAATCCATTCAAAAAGAATTATTTCTATTAAATAGTATGTTGGAAACCACCTTTAAATGACTTTTTCCATGGTAGCAGTTCATGAAACGATCTTTTTCCAACCAACCATGGGGGGCCTAAAACAGTCATGTGACTGAGTTAAGTTTGCTATACCAGGTTATTTTTTGGAGGTTATGTTTGATTGTTTTGAATGTTGTCGGTGTTTTTAACTGTTGATGTGATCATGATTTAGTTTTTAAGTTAATATTAGAAAATAGAAAAAGGGTAGTGCTTATGGTAGTGTAAGGTTGGTGAAGCCAATCAAGGAAGCCGAAAGAAGCGGACTACAGGAGGGAAAAGAAAATTAGAACAATTAGCCTGGTATACAGCTCCTAAAAAAGCTCTAGCAGCCTTGCAAACATCAGAGTAAACGTTTTACATGTGTAAGGCTTAGGCCCAATGATATAAAAAAAATAAAGAAGAGTTTTACAAAATTTCAAATAAGAAAAGACAAGATAACATAATTTCGAGCTTAATTCATACTTCTTTAGTTAAAAGACATAGGCATAGCGAACCAAAACAATAAGAAATAATCTGGTTGTGATCGCAAGTACTCTATAAACTACTTTTTTCCAACTCGTCATCTATAGTTGTTGTTGGGGAAACCAGAATTAAAAACATAGCAAAAAACTTCATTTTGGATTAGCCAAAATGTTAGGACCAAAATGTTTTGGCGCATTTAAAAAAAAAAATAGTGTAAAAAGTACCTGTTTAAAATTTTATAACTAATACCTTAACTAAAATTAATCTTATTGATTTCCCTCTTTAAAAATGAAGTGTAGTACACTCCAGCCGCAGAGGGTAGCAAGAAGTCAATTTTATTGTTCAGCAGGTATTAAAAATTCAGTAGGTATAGTCTGTCCAAAGTATACCGTGTTAGCTCCTCGGTTAGCTCTTGCCTTCATTTATGGATTATACCTGCCGACGGCAATAAAACTGTGGATCGGTAGGTATTAAAGGACAGAACATAAGGGACGGACTTTAATAATATAAAGATTTATAATTTATTGTTTATTTAGGTAATATAATTTTAAAATTTATATTAAGAAAATTTAAAAATATGCAAAGTTTTAATAAATTTATAACTGCATTATCTATACATAATTACATTTTTAATCTAAATATCTAAATCTAATTCTGTTTCACTATCAGAGTCATCATTGAAATAAATTACAAGGATTATGTTGTTTTGGATAGAAATGTAAAAGTCCTCAATTTTTATAATGTGCTGTAGTGAATTTTTCCAGCTCTCAACTGGTATGTTAGTAATTACATTTTTTATCAAATTTATAACACTGGGACTTAAAGTAGGGTAACATTTTCTGCTCTGATCTTTGATTTTACTTGGTTTCACAAATGCTCTATGGGGTTAAACATACAGTGATACGGAGGAAGCCGTAAGACAGTATGCCAGCCTGTTCAGCCAAATTATCACATACATATTGTTTTTTAATTGCATATGAATTTAGGACTTCCAAAAATGCTTTTTTTTGTAACCGAATTCAAAATAAATATCATTTTCTAAAAAATATTCCTGGATTTCATTTTTTGAACTTGACGAAGCTGGTTTTTTTGTGTAGCAGACGGCTGTGGTACTTGCGTTATCCATGACAATAACCTGTTTTTGGAATTTTTTTTAAAAGATAATTTTGAAACCAGTTTTAAAAGTTCTACATTGTTTCCTCATGATAATCCAAGCTAGAATCCTAATATTCTTGCAGACAAAGCAAGCAGTTTGGGACAAACCGTCTTCTGAACCAGCGTGTATTATGGTAATGCGTTTTCCTTTATTTGAAGGTGTTTCGTCTGACAGTTTTGACTGGAATCAACCCATCCTTTGGATACTGTGTCGTGTGTATCGGACCATGTTTCATTAAGGTAAATTATGGATCTGTTTTCAACCCCATATCTTTTAATTTTTGAAGGAATTAAATATCCAAGTGCGTAATCTTGCGATTCCATTACTATTTGTCTTTTGTCTATTTTGCGATTTTTAAAATTCCATTTTACAAACAACTCTATGGAGGGTGGCAGGCTAATAAAATATTGGTTTCGTCTTCGTCTAGCTTCTTTTTCAGTTTACCCAAGGTAGGAATAACTCCGCTTTCATAAAGACAATATATTTTCCTTTTATTAGGTCCTGATCACTATTTCTATACGGTAGATTGAAAATTACTACGTTTTTTCTTTGTTCAATTCTTCATAATAATATCCCTATCGATAATATTGGAATTTTTGTAAGTAGACAGGTTTCTTTTAAAGCTTCTTGTTTAATTAGACCTCTACTGATTAAAGTTTCATAAAATTTTTCACAACCTGTTTTGCATCTAATGACAAATGGAAATAATATTCTCGTAAAACAACTTTTCGAAACGCACAGTAAAAACGGTTATTCAACACTGCCACTAAAATATTAGCCAAAATATTTATATGCCTAATGGTTAATACTCAAGAAATACCTGGCCACCCTGCCCTTATGAACAAATGGGTTTACCCAACAACAATAGGTAATAAAATCGTTAAAGGTTTATTGGGGTATGGTCCGTCAAAAGCCATAACGATATACTTTGAGACAGACTATAACCAAACTGCTGCTTCTTTTTTTATAAACATTTACAGTGTTCTGTTAACAATTAGGAGGAACCAAAATGTTTTGGCGCATTTTTAAGAGTAAAAATAGTGTAAAGTAACTGTTTAAAATTTTATGACTGATACCTTAACTAAAATTAATCTTATTTCATCCCCTTTTTACCTCCCCTTATTTATTTTAGAGTTAATAAATTTTTGAAAAAAATAAAAATAGCTTTGTTTTATAATATAAAATTTTATTTTAAAATATAAAAAATATTTATAAATAATATTTAAAATAATTTTTTATATATATAAAAATAAAAAATATATAAAAATATATATATATATATATATTAATATATAATAATATATTTTTAAAAAAAAAATTTAAGTGGTTTAACCTCGGCTTTACTTTATTTAATACAAGTTAAAAAAAACTTTAACACAAAAGTAAAAAAATATTAAATATTAAAGTTATTACATTTAACTAATTTTTAATTTGTGAAATAGTAAATTAAATAATAAACACATGCAAAAACTTGTGAAAATATATATTTTTAATGCAATAAATATTAAAATTTTAATTAAAGTAACGCCTAGGTTACAAAATCCTATTAAGAGAACATTAACTGCGATTTCATGGACACAAAAGGTTTTTTTTAACTATCTTAGCATATTTTTTAGATGTAATGGTTAAGATTTAGTACGGCAGTAAAAAAATAAATTATTACGTTAAAAAATATATTTGTATTTTTTAATTTTTTTCCACAAAGTATCTGAGAAATTGTTAATTTATTTTAAAAAATGACGGTAATACGGAATAAATTTTTAATTATTTTTTAATGTGTTTTAAAGGTGTAAAATAGTTAATGTATGTTTAATATTTATTACTATAATGACTGGTCAGAAATAATTATTTTCATTCAAAAACCTTTTTTTTTCAAAATGAAAACTCTACTATAAAAGGTATTTTAAATTTGGGTCTTAATATAATAATAATAATTAGAAGCCATGAATAGAATAGATATATAGAATATAATAATAATATATAATAATATATATATATATATATATATATATATATATATATATATATATATATATATATATATATATATATATATATATATATATATATATATATATATATATATATAAATAGATATATAGAATATAACATAAGAGCCATAGAATACGTCATGTCGGATCTTTGTAAATAATAATAATAATAAATGTCTTTATTTTTGAATTATAATGGATTACATATTACAATAAAAGATAAAAAAAACCTAAATTCAGAAAAAGGCGGAGTTCAGATGAGGCATCCTTGAATGCCTCCCTGATCATACTCAACCATTTAAATTAATTACATAACAAAAAATAAAAATAATTCTAAAAAAATTGTCTCTTAGTATTCAAGAAAACCAAACAAACAAACATATAATGGCGTATTAGGCAAAAAATAGCTAAGGAACAAAAGATTGATTACCCATTTCTTACTAATAATCACATAAAAAAGCTATTGTCGCTTACCTAAAATATATTTTGTGTAATGTACTGTAAAGGCAGATTGTGAAAGATGTTTTAAATTCTCCGGCAAAGAGTTAAAAAATTTTGGCACATTATATGAGAAGCTACGCTCAAATATTACGGTTCGTATGTTTAAAGTTACCTTCTTATGTGACTGTTAGTAACTCCTAAAAGATATAATAGGATTGCTTTTAATATACTTAAATCTAACAAATTCTTTTTATTTAAATATATTATATAAAAAGTATATTATATATATATATATATATATATATATATATATATATATATATATATATATATATATATATATTATATATATATAATATATTCTATATATATTATATATTATATAATATATACATGTATATTAATAATTAAAAGTATGTTACATTTTTATGATTAAATAATTTTTAACAAAATAAAAATAACATTAATTTCTATTAATAAAAAATATACTTATTTATTAATATCAACCCTTATTGTAGCAAGGTTAATTCAAAAGAGAATTGTAATTTTCTATATAATAGTATTTTATTTATTTTTTCTAAAATAAAAAATACGGATTATTTATTAAATTATTTTTATAATAAAATATTTTAAAATATATT